>JAGGCT020001063.1:0-50000 GCA_017654935.2 Phymorhynchus buccinoides | reverse complement strand
TTGGCGGTGTAGAGCTTGAGCACTTGCAGGAGAGGCTGCAGATTGCGGAAATTACTGATGTTGGTCTTGATCAAGTTCAGCGTCAGCAGCAAGGTGCGGTGCAGGCGAGCCTTGATGCCAAACTTGCGATCTGCACGCGACAAAAAGGGTCACAAATAAAGTGACAGAACATACACGCACCATACTTTGGGGACAATAAGGCACAACTTTCATCATCATCTCGGTGTTGAAATAATATGGATAGGTACTGAAAAACCTCGCAAACAGAATGAAAAGAAAACCTTAGGTTAATTAATCCACACATATATTCTGTGTGTGTATTATGGGCCTGGAAGCATAAAGGGGGGGAAGGTCCTTAATGATGAAGACATGCATAGCATTCTTGTGTCCTATCTCGGCAAGGAGTGTTTTGATATCAAAATTGTACTTTCTTCTTTTTTGTTATATGAATAAGTAAAGCATGGTGCATGTTCTTGGTCTGGAAGGGTAGGGATAGGGGTGGGGTAGGAAAGGATATTTTTAAGCGATGAAGACATGCGTGTGACCTTTGTGCCCTACAATTTTGGCCAGGAGCGGTGCGACATCAAATTTCTTTTATACAAAAGAATAAAGACAGGTGCACAATCTGAGTCTAAAATAAATATACAGGTGGGAGTAAGGAGGGGGGCAGGGCACTTTTTAAACAATGAAGACAATGTGTGACACCTTTGTGTCCTATCTTGGCCAGGATCATTTTGATATTAAAATTGTATTTGTTTTATGCAAAAGAATAAAGACAGGTGCACAATCTGGGTCTAAATTAAAGATAGGGGCAGGGCAATTTTTAAACGATAAAAACATGCCACGTGACACCTTTGTATCCAATCTTAGCCATGAACCATTCTTAAAACAATGAAGACAATGTGCGACACCTTTGTGCCCTACAATCTTGGCCAGGAGCATTTTGATATTAAAATTGCATTTGTTTTATACAAAAGAACAAAGACAGATGCACGATCTTGGTCTAAAATATAGATAGGGGTGGGGAGCGGGGCAGGGCGGCAAGGAACTTTTTTTAAACGATGAAGACATGCAGCGAGACACCTTCGAGTACAGGAGCGTTTTGATATCAAAATTGCATTTGTTTTATACAAAGGAATAAAGACAGGTGCACGATCTGGGTCTAAAACAAAGATAGGGGTGGGAGTGGAGCAGGGCAGCAAGGCACTTTTTTAAACGATGAAGACATGCAGCGTGACACCTTCCTGTACAGGAGCGTTTTGAAATCAAAATTACTATTTTATACAAAGGAATAAAGACAGGTGCATAATCTGGATCTAAAACAAAGATAGGGGTGGGGAGCAGAGCAAGGGCGGAAAGGCACTTTTTTAAACGATGAAGACATGCAGCGTGACACCTTTGTGTCCTATCTTGGCCAGGACGGTGTGGCACAGCAGGAGGAAGTCCTCGGTCAGAGAGAGGTCCTGGGTGACCACCTGCTTGAGGAGACCCAGCAGCACCACCGTCAGCCCGTGGTTCACCAGCAGACTGCACCGCTTTCCAGACTCTGCGCCACAGAAACACAGCACACACTTCAACTGCTACCCTGCTGCCAGAGAAAGTTTGAGAAAATATATCGTTTTATCATTATAATATAGAAGAACAAAAAGCACTTAACCCTTTCGCCGCCAGCCATTTTTCAGGCAAAAAATACCATTTAACTTGCCTGGGTAGAGAAACAAAATATATCTGCAATATTGCGGATTCCTCTGTGACATGTATAACATTAGGCCTATCCTTACCTCCCAAAATTAAAAAAAATAGGGTCTTCAGATAACAGGCCCTGATGTTATGCTTTTATTAAATACCATTTAACTTGCCTGGGTAGAGAAACAAAATATATCTGGTGACATGTATAACATTAGGCCTATCCTTACCTCCCAAAATTACAAAAAATAGGGTCTTCAGATAACAGGCCCTGATTTTATGCTTTTTACTGACATGGGTGGTAAACTATTGTGGTGCAAAAATGTGACATTGACATTGGCGGTGAAAGGGTTACAGTCAATCTAGCAAAATGATCTGGGCACATACTTTTCTATGCACAAGTCATTGATTCACATTGATGTCATGAAGTCATCTAAGGGCATGATTTTGCCCATAGTAGACACATGCTTAGCTAGAGGTTAAAGCTATAACATTCTCTAAATTTGTGTTTCATCGGCAAGTCTTGTTGTTGTTGTAAACAGACAAGGCAGATGAAGAAAATAAGAAGCTTTAACTCACTCGGGGCGAATGAGCCGGATCCGGCTCATGGCTCACACAACCGTTTAGGACGAATGGCCCGGCTCCGGCTCATAAGAGTTTTCCAGAGGTTTTGAGTTCTGGCGTGTAACCAGCTTTCCGGTGCAAAGTCATAACCTATTTTCAGTTTGCTTTGACCTTGCCTCTCTTGAAATTAACCAATCATTGCATACTTTACATTCAGGTTTGGTTGTAGAGGGGGGTCAATGTGAAATTTTCCTTCTTTCTATGTGTTAGCTGTTTTCGTCAATAGGAGACAAACGACGAAGGTAAGGAATCTGATATTTTATGATCGTTTCGTGCATGGTGTTGCTAATCTTTCATGAAAATAGTGATGCCTAACTCTTCATAACTTGGTTTTGGTGATTATTTTACGAACCGAGTCGAATGCCCAGTCCCCACAGAACAAGGGGAAATAATTCGGCCAGTCCCGAGTGAGTTAAATACAACACATTGACAATAGAGTAGTAAGTACTTACGCGACCGGCCCAGCAGTTCACTAAAGATGCTGGCTGTGTTGTGAAGAGCCTGCTCATCAATCACTTGCTGTAATAACACAACACAACATGTGCATTGCAAACCAATCTGATATTCATGTTAATAATAATAATAATAATGGGAATTTATATAGCGCTCTTTCTCACATGAGCTCAGTGCGCTTTACATTGATAACAAGAACATTAAAGGCAAACAAATAATTAATCATTAGAAAGTAAAATAAACAATGTTAACACACCAGGTTCCATAAAAAAACAATCAGAAAATAGTTACAATAAAATGCTATTTCCTTTCTTCTTCATTTTACAAATAAACAACATTTTATTCACAATGTATTTAGCTACCAAAATTGTAAATGTGTGTAAGGCAAAGATAGTCTAAACATTGAGGGTAAGCAGATACTAGATGAGATAGAGAACAAAAGAGGTAAAAGTAATACACAATTTCAAGTCTCGCATAAAACTGCAGACCATCATATGCAAACTTTTCAATAATAAACAGTCAGAATTTTTTTTTTTAATGACACAAACCAGTAGTATACTTTCTCTCATACACATGCCTTATACAAACATACCAAAGTACTGTAGGCCATATTAGAAAAGGACAACTAACCTGAAGTACAGCGATCAGAATATCCAGCAAACCAGGCTGCTTGAACACCAAGTCTCTATGCACCTTGTCTGCAACATAACCAAAACAAAACATGCCTATTTTACCACAACTTTCTGTGGCATCATTGACAAATTGAAAACTCGAATGCTTATAAGGTCAGCATAGCTATGGCCTCTGGTGTTTCAATTCCAAATCTCACATCAAATGTGATATCCAACGCTTCCTCTTCTAAATCTGAAAATCCAATGCTCTGGAATACCACGATACCTTTAGGGTTGGGTCCCCACAGGTCCCCACCCACCCACCTTTAGGGTTGGGTCCCCACCCTCCCCACCCACCCACCTTTAGGGTTGGGTCCCCACCCACCCCCACCCCTAGTTTCTGTAAATATGTTGATAGCACACATGTTACAAGCAGAGAAGACAAATGCAAGGGTGTTTTTAAAAATGCCTGTCTCTCTCTCTGTCTGTCTGAATTAGTGTCTGTCTGTCTCTCTCTCTCTCTTGAAAGAAAAAAACCCCAAAACGCCCAGGTTTAGCTGGTGGGTATACTTCGGATTTTATTTATCCTTTTACGAACATACTCAACCATGGACTAAAAGGAATGCGAAAGCTGTGCCTACCCAAGCCAAAGTTGAAGTTCTCTCTCTCTCTCTCTCTCTCTCTCTCTCTCTCTCTCTCTCTCTCTCTCTCTGGCCTTGCCAGCTCACTCTATGATCTATCCATCACTCTCCTCTTAACTCTCTTCATCTCACTTGTGCACTTTATAATGACGTAAGTTTATCTCAACACACACACACAAAATGTCACACATATAAAATAAAACAAACAAATAATACGCAAGAATGCCTACCCTGTGTCCCCAGGATCTGCAGCAGCTTATGGGAGGCATAGCGGATCTGCTGAATGTCCTCGGGGGCATGCTTCTTGCCCAGGCGGCCCAGGGATTTGTCGATCAGCTGGAACAGGTTGTTCAGCCTGGTCCTGCAAGGACATTGCAGCTTGTCAAGCGCAAATCCACAGAATGAGGTGTGGGGGGTTTTCTTGTTGTGTTAGGGGGGAGGGCAAAAATACTTTGTTTGATCCCTTTTATTTTCAGGTACTCTGTACTCTGGATTATAAAGTTCTGCCTTGAAATGAAGAATCAAATGCTCTTGAAACATGCACTTGATGACATACCGGGTAATTGTCTAAGCAAACATGCACACACATGCATGCATATGCACCCGCAAGTATGTGTACAAATGCACACACAGTTACGCACACAAAGAAAATGGGACATATAATACATACCACTACCAGGGCTCCCAGGGACCCCCATTTGGGGGTCTATGAAGCACTAGAATTCTAAAGGACCCTCTAAAAGAAATGTAAAGGGGGTCCCAGGGATGCACTATAACATTCTTTTTAGCATTCACAATGTCATTGGATGCCCCACAAGGCCGAAAGGCCGAAGAGGGCGTTAAACCCTATTTCTCTCACAATGTCATTGGGACCCTCTATCCCTCCTCTAGGACCCTCTATACTGTAAGTGAAGGAGTCCCTGGGACCCCTTTTTTGCAGGACGATTGGGAGCCCTGCATACACACAAGCACACACAAGAAAATTCACAGACATTGAGACAAGCACACAGTGACACACACAAATGCACACACACACACACACACAGTGACACACACACACACACACACACACACACACACACAAATACACACACAGAGGACACACACACACTATACACACTCAAATTTTGCATAGCAATCTAATAACAATACAAACATGTAATTAGCTAGGCCTATTGCTTATGTTGTCTACACACTGACCTGTCCGCTGTTTTCTCAAAATCTGGTGCCTGTGCCATTGCGCCTCGATTTGTGTCTCACCAAGCAGCTCTTTGGATATATTTCAAAACTGTTATGGCCTTAGTTGCAAGACAATGTCTTGAGCAATGACAGAAGAAGCAGTTGCATGTGCTTGCAGTTCCAGATGGCAATGGTAAAAGTAGTATTAACCCTTTTGCTGCTAAGACGTCAAGGAGAGTAAATAGTAACTTGGCAATGGTACACCGTACAGGCTAGTATTTTTTAGTGGTCAAGCGTGGCCATTTCTTCAAACTCAAGCCTCCTCCCTCCTGAGTTCGAGCCCCTGAAAAGTCACACACACACATGTATACAGGTCTGCATAACATGTACACACACACACACACATACACACACACACACACACACACACACACACACACACACACACACACACACCTCAGTACCTGTATAACATGTATACACACACACACCCACACACAAGCACACACAAGACAGAGAGAGAGAGAGAGAGAGAGAGAGAGAGAGAGAGAGAGAGAGAGAGAGAGAGAGAGAGAGAGAGAGAGAGAGAGAGGTCACACAGACATCATAGCATTATAAATACGTCATTCAGTCATCCTAAAAAAGGTTAAAATTGTAAGCATAAAAACTTGCATCTATATTTTTTTCCTAGATGGAAGTTCAGCTTAACGTCGCGTATCGGCTTTCGCCATGTACGACGGGCTGAACAAACCAACCAGGATATAAACAAAAATTTATGTTCCTGAATCACTGTCTTAGCCAAAAGGCCGAGAAGCGATCAGAACTTGAACATTGCTTTTCCTAGATCTACAGCTACAGTATATGACTGTAAACTTACAGGTTAAGCTTTTACATGTATCCAAATCCCCCCCCCCCCCCCCCCTCTCTCTTTATACTGTATGTGTACCAAATAATACCTTGACTTTTGTCATAGTTTTGATGGCAATAAAAGTCCAGTTCATACACACATTCCCATGCGTGCGTTCACGCATATAAAATTATAATATACGCATGAGCCTACACGCATAATGCATTGTGTTGAAATTTAGGTTTAAAGTTTTAACAACACACTTAACTTAGTGACCTGTTGTTTTTAAAAATGACCCCTCATTTACTGTACTGCATAGTCAGGGGCCATATGACCCATGAAGTCTGAAAACAATCTGAAGCTCTGCAGTAGTGCAGGATGATAAACACAAAGCTGTAAACCACCAGTCTCCCCATCCCCTCACCCCCACCCCTATCCTTCTCCACCCTCCACATGTTTCCAGTGCAGCGAGTGCTGTTTCTGTTTCTGTCTGGATATGTCACAGGCGCCACTTCTGATGATAACTCACGACGGAACTAGGAGGGCGCGTGTACCTAATAGAAAAATATAGGAGAAAGACCTACTGCTTGTCGCAGCCAAAATCGTCGCTTGTTCAAATACACACTCTCATAGTAGCGGGCGACAGATTTGAACGAGCAACGATTTTGGCTGCGAGTGACGCTGCTTACCCTGGCGACCCCCTCGTCTTCAGTCTCTTTTTTTGTGTCTTTTTTTTGGGGGGGAGCAAGAATGGTCATAAAGAGAAGAAAATTATGAAGAAGGTAAATGACTAGTACTAGCACATTGTGTGCATGAATAAATGAATTCTACACTGGCTTACACAAGTCTAGTAGTTAGTCGTGAGCTCAGATTCAGTCAGAAACTAACAAACTTAGAAGTAGAAACAAGAAAAACAAGCTGTGACGTGAAATTCTTAACAAAGTTCTCTTTTCGTAGGCCTCTTAGATTTACCCCAAAACTGTATGAAGAAGATAAAACAACGGCTGCAACCCTAACCGTGTCTAAAGTACCAATGGTGAAGAAAACGGCCACACTATGCAGGTTTATGAGGTGTACTTGACAAAATTAACAAGTACGACGCCATGTTTGTTGCCGTTCGCCACATCGCCACAGGGCCCACAATCCTGTCGCCATAGAGGAGTTAACGTCCTTGAAAAGTCACAAAGTCCTCGGTCCACACTGTTGGGACGTGGAGTATGCGGTCTCTGTCTCGGATATTTTTCCCTCATGATTTTTTTTATCAGATTTGGTAGAGGGGTTGATACTTCATTATTAAATCCAACGAAAGTATCGGAAGTTATTCTGATCGTTTTTCACCAAACTTTTTTCTTCTTTTTTTTGTTTTTTGGTTGCTGTCCCATCTTTTGGGCTGTACCCATGCAGTGGCGTACGTTGCTCCCACGCCGCTCGTTCCAAGTCCCAACTCGCAGCCACACCTCTGCACGTTCGGGTCGCAGAATCTGAGACCAGCAGTCCAAGGGGAGCTAATCTATGCTAGGCTGCCAGGAGGCAACCAACCGAGGAGACACTGCACTGCTGCTGAGTCACGTACTTCGGTGGAGTTCAGTTGAGCCTGTTCAGGACACCACCTACTAAGCCCCCTGCTGACGATACTATTCTTTTAGTCGCGGAGCCAGCGTGAGTAAGGTCATCCTCCGAGGGCGCCACCACTGACGACCGTCCATCGACGGACAACTCCCCAGAACACACTGCTCCCCATGACTTTGACCCGAACGCACCAAGGCATAGACTGGATCAGAAACCGAAACTGAGGTCACCATGACAGCAGGGCTTGCAAAGCCACAGAATTTGAGACATTTTTTAAAGATTGATGGAAATGAGGCGGTTGCCTATGATGATGATGATGATGATGCTATGGAGTTCCGTATCGGTCTGAGACTGCATGACAGGGCTGTATTCTACGCTTCCTTTCATAATGATATTCCGGCGTTAACCAGGCCCGAGAACTACAGACACCTGCAGTGATGGTCTTCAATTAATTAGAGCAACACTCTCAGAATCGCATCCGTTAAGCGGATGAAGCTCGATTGTGTGGTTTCAGTCCACCCATTGAGCCCATAGCCAGTCACTCTGGGTAGGAGTCGGTCCAAGACCGAAAAAAACCCTCGCCTCTGATGGGATTCGACTGAATCGGAGACCTCTCAGCCAATAGTTTGCGACACTAACCACTACACCACGGCGGCTGGTGGTTTTTTTTACCCAGCGCTTTTGTACTTCATCGGGTAGGCCTAAGGAATATGGGTTAGAATTAGTTTAGGATCAAGTATTTATAAGTATAACTAGCGCAACGCCTAGTACCGGAAATACCGAGCACCGGTAAAGCCTAGCTAGTACTGGTAATGCCAAGTACCGGTAATGCTGAGCAGCAGTTTTTTTGGGTCCACGAAATATTATATTATTACTTTTGTGTCTTTCATCCTGAATCGGCAATTCTCTTTGAACATCAGGGCGGATCTAGGGGGGGGGGTTTCCTGGTTTCCGGACCCCTTTTATCTCCGCGCAAATGGAAATTGGCTCATATCGCGTGCGTTTATGAATGGATGGTGTAGAAATTTTGCACCAAGATAGTCACTGTCCCTGGGCATGCACGTTCCAAATTATGAGTCAATGTCCGGTCTGGTTACGCCGCGGTTTGTGAAAAGGTGAAGCGGCACTTATTGCACGCGTTTATGAATCGATTCGCTTCCAATTTGGTACACAGATAGTCACCGTCCCCGGTCATCTACCTGCCAAATGCGAAATACCGGAGATACGGGCGCCGAGAGGCCGGCGGATACGCGTTTCGCGCATTTGCCAAACCGCGCAAATGACACGGCCGCCTCGGTTGCCGTTGCCATCGCCCCGTTAGGGCTCATAGCAAATTTGAAGCGATTCGGTCGAAAAACGGCGGAGTTATAAGGCCCGTTTTGTGTTTCACACACACACACACACACACACACACAGAGACAGACACAACCTTGCCTTTTTACTATATGATTTAAGAAAATAAACTTGTGACAGCTGCTCGAAACCCTACCGTATGCGAACTTGGCATTTAACAGTCGCCATTTTTACAGGAAATTCCCATGCTGTACGGCAACACTAATAGTGACGCTGAATGTAGAATTAGTAGGCCTACGTTCGTTTTTTCTTCAGTTGCTGATTATTTTCACGTTTCAAATTTTCTGTGGCATGAAAATAGCCCTAAACTGATTCTAACCCTATCCCTTATATTACTCGATGCCGAAGAACAAAAGTTGGGCGAAATACGCACAAAATAGGATTTTTGATAGTATATCGTTGGATTTAACCCCTAAATATAGTATAAGTTTGCTAACCTTGATAGTGATAGAGTGGCTCAGAGATAACGCATTTACCTCTTATGCAACAAACCTGGGATCATTCATGGCCACAGCAGTTTTTCCGCTTACGTTCCCTTATAGTCTGATCGAACGCTAAGTCTCCCTGCTGAGACGACAAAAGGTGAGGTCCCATGTGCCATGCATGCACTTAGTTTGCGCACATTATAGAACCCATGCACTGATGCAGTGGCAACGAAAAAGTCATTTGGTTAAAATTTACCCCCCACCCCCACCCTCACCCCCAGTCACAAAAAAAATGCATGCAAAAAAGAAGGGGGGGGGGGTTTGCACAGCGCTAGCTGCGATGCGCTCTCCTGGTGAGAGCAACCTGATTTTTTGTGTGTAAAAGCATGGTAATACCAACCTGCAGATTAATTTTGAACAAGTAACATCAGAAGTTCTTGTTGTGGTTTTGATTATATCTTCCACGTCTTTTGAGTTAATCTCTAAACTTAGTCTGTAGGCTTACTGGCTTACGTAAGTTATCTATGTACTTCAGAATATTGGTTATGGTCACAATACAAATTACTATTTTTCGCCCTTTCCCCATGATATGCAAGTCTTATTACTAGTGTATCACTGTGTTGCCATGGGGAACGAGCAAAAAAATAGCAACGTGTATTTTCACCAATACTGAAAGTAGCCTAATGGTAGGCTTGATCTCAAACTCACTGTGGACATGTTCAAATGTTTTCTTAGCCACATACTATGTCACAAATACGTCCCTAATTATTTGGTAGATTGGCTCGTGTATGGTGCAAAATATTAATAACCTTGATCAGCTTTACATTTGACCTTGTTATGAGGTTATGAACATATTCCTAAAAGTGTTGGTCATACACCTCTGTCACCAAATGTCAATTTTTTTAATCATCGTCACTAAAGGTCAAATGGCAAACATTATGAATATTTGTCCTCGACCTTTGACCTGTCAAATTGTTTCCTAGCCACAAATTTCACATCTTTGTAGTTATAACAGCCCCATAATTTGATAGAGATTCGTAGATTAACTATAAAGAGTCATGTGATAGCTTGGCTCAAGGCCATGTGTGTGCAAAGTATTGACTTTGACAACCTTGACCTTTGAGTTTGTTGTTCAGTTCTTGGTTTGTCACTTTGGTATTTCATATTTGGTATATTCTGGTCACAGACTTATCTCTTTGAGTTTGTTGTTTCTTGGTTTGTCACTTTGGTATTTCATATTTGGTATATTCTGGTCACAGACTTATCTCTGTGAATATCAGGCTGCTCTAACACGGAGCATGCGCCGTCCCAAGCGTAGCGCCCACCCTTTGTGTTCTTTTTTTTGAGGGGGACAGACTTGGGAAACCTAGCTATCAATTTGGTCATACCAGGCAGCGGGATTTCTCCCTACTCTTTTATCGACTTTTAACTGCCGTGGAATTATTACGAGTGTAAAACTCACAGATCAGACTTGCTTTACGTCCCCATCCGAAGAACTCGATGTTCAGTTCGGGTCTGTCGTCGATCTAGAATGATGTTAAGGGCAAGGGCTCGAACCCGGGTCATTCGCACATTGAAATTGGCAGGCGAACGTCTGAACCACTTTGCCACCTCAATGCCTGAAGCTGATGTTTCCCATGTCTTGCTGAGCTTGATATGCATTTTAAACACGTCAGTTGCCGCACTATACCTATAAAACGTAGATACAGTATCTTTGCTATAGCTTGTAAATTACAATCAAATCTTTTACAACTTTGCAAATAGTTTCCATGTTTGGAGAAAGAGGGAAGGAGAGGAAGGTGAGGGATGAGAGGAAAGGAAAGGGTTCTGAATCAAATGAATATTTTCTACTATAGACTTTCTTCACCTACATGCATATTTCACTTCTTCAAATTCTTTGTCTTTCTCTGTCACCAGTGCTGTTTCATCAGAATGTGGTACAGTGGAACCTCCGTTATAAGACCTTCAAAAATAATCCAAAATGAGGTCGTAAATGAGAGGGAGTTGTATAAGGTAGAGAATTTTAATACATGTACTTACAAAGAAGGGCAATGTCTCAGAGAAGTAGGTCTTAAAAGGGAGGCAGTCTTATAATGGGGGGGTGGGGGGGGGGGGTCTTACAAGGGAGGTTCCACTGTACATGCATTTGTTATCTGTTTGTCTGATTAACCTTTACCGGACTTCTGGGGTCGCCCACGACCCCTTGACACACAAAACATGTTATATCTCTAAAACTATTTAAGCAATCTTCATGAAATTTCATGACTTTGTCAAAAACGTAAATGGCTTTAAGTGTGTTAAATTTCATTAATGTGAATAAAATATAAATGACGTAATATGACGCGTAATTTTCATACCTGTCCGGATGACGGGGGTCTCCCACGACCCCTACTTTAAAGAGCACTGCAGTGCATTGAGTAGGGGTCGTGGGAGACCCCCGCCATCCGGACAGGGATAAACACATGGTGACTCATTGACAAGTAGGGGTCGTGGGAGACCCCCGCCATCCGGACAGGGATAAACACCTAGGAATTCGCTCTTTGCTGAGTAGGGGGATCGTGGAAGACCCCCGCCATCGTGTCTGTGTAGTCAAAAGCATGATCCGGTAAAGGTTAAGTGAAGGAACTTAATGAACCATTTTGAACTGATTTTAAATGATTCTTTCAAGTTTTTGTTGTTGTTTTTTTGTTTTTGTTTTTGTGTTTGCGGGGAGGGTGGTGATGGTGTACTGATAAGAATTAAGGTGGTAGATAATGTGATCATTCTGAAGGATCATTTATTGTTTGACATTTGTACCAGGAACTTGGATTGCTAGTCTCAGAAATGTTAGAAGGAAAAGGGAAAAAGAAAAGGGATTATGTTTTTAATTTTAGTAAGTGTAAACCTTGAACTTGCTAAAAAAAAATGTGAAGTGCTGTTTGTTGTCTACTTGTTGATGAATATTCGATTGCAAAGCGCTTTGGGCTCGTTTGAGGTAAAGCGTTATATAAATGTACTATTATTATTATTTACATTTTGAAATTTAGTAAGTGTAAATAATCTTGAATTTGCTGGGGGAAAAATGAAGTGCTGTTTGTGTTAAACATGGAAGTGGTGGGCACTGTGAAGGCAAAGTAGCATTGTATGGAAAACAAAGTATTAGGCGAGGTGGTGTGTATGAAAATTTTGGGTACATATTTTACGGACTACAAGGCGCACCTGATTATAAGGCGCACCCCCCCAAATTTACACATATTTCAGATTTTTTTAAATTATAATTTCTTACTATATTATCAGTCACATTATAAGGCGCAAGGGTCTCAGTCTAGGAAAAAAGTATCGCCTTATAGTCCGTAAAATACAGTATTGAAACACCCACACACTAATTCATGCCAGACAGATTCACTCAAACACTCATACCCACCTATGACCTTCCTCCTCTCTCCTCACACACAGAACCATGATGTGCATTTACACACACATGCATGCGCACACACACACACACAGCCGTGTTCATTTCAATAATTCATTATTTATTGTTTCCTCTATCAATCATCGCCATTATAATATTTTACTGCTACATCAAATTCTCTCCCACACTTTTTTCCTCTTTTCCCATCCAAATCCCATTCACTCAACGCCATCACAACCTCTACCACTCACTTCCAATTTTCATGGATACGGTATACCTATCCAAACAACTCGCTTCAAAGTTTCATTTCATGCATTCATACATATTCATAGCAATATAAATATTTAAAAAATCTCTCATTCTGATCCCTAGTTCCCATTTTCTCAATCATCATCACCAAATGTGATGCGTTTTCCGCAGAATGTGGCGTTCTGCTCTTGCGCCTTCATCCTCCGCTTAGCGTCCCAGGACGGGTGAGACGATGGATCCTCTTTCTGTGTGCTCGGCCTGAGGTTTCCCGTCTCTTTGGCTACTCCTCTCTGTTCTCTTTGTTTGTTAAACCCACCGGGTCCCCTCTCTCTTGGCAACGAACCTTTAACATTCCTCTGTTCTCCTTCTCTCTGTTTGTTAAACCCACTGGGTCCCCTCTCTCTTGGCAACGAACCTTTAACATTCCTCTGTTCTCCTTCTCTCTGTTTGTTAAACCCACCAGACCCCCTCTCTCTTGGCAACGAACCTTTAACATTCCTCTGTTCTCCTTCTCTCTTATTGCTAAACCCACCGGACCCTCTCTCTCTTGACAACGAACCTTTGGTATTCTTCTGTTCTCTTCCTCCCCTTTTGAAAGAGCTGTCATCCCTTCTTCCCCATTTTGACATAGAACCGTGTTCTCTTTTCTGGTCAAAGCGACCACGGGCCTGTCTTTCGGTTGAAAAAGAACCTTGTTCATTTCTCTTGGTAAAGCTACTACTACCGTGTCTTCCTTTGCTGTGTTCTCTCTCATCGATGAATCCACAAATACGCAGACTTTGTTCTGACACTGTTCTCTTGTTAGGCCTCTGTTCTCTGAATTTCATCTTTTTCGCAGTACTGGAGGATGGACGAGATGATGTACCCCCTGACAGGAAAAACCCGGAGCAATCGCTTTCAGCATCTTCTGAATCTGCACACATACACATTGTTTGCATTCACTTTTCGTCACCGTTTTTAACAGTGTCTTTTGTCATTATCATGAACATCACCGCCATGATTATCATCTACAATTATAAATCTGCTGAGTCAGGCACCACAACATGCATGCCAGTAGGCCATTTCCGAGCATGACTGAAAGATAGCAGAGGGGGGCAGATGCTATTCCAGCAGACTAGTCAAGAATTTGTTTATAGCAGAGATGCCTTGCTCAGGGTACATCCCCACTCTCTTGGCCAAAGGGATTTGAGGACAGCTGGCGTTGGGGAAGGTCCCTAAAATCTAATCGAATGGTAACTGCATAGTAAGTTGGCAGTAGTAACAAGGATAACTAAGAGAGTAAACAAATGTTTTTAAAGAAAAGGTTTTTTTAAGAGTATATATCTTTGTAGTTGACAATAGCAAGTTCTTCTTCTTCTTCATTCCCATGCCATATGGCCATAATGGTTGAGGTACATATGTGTCCGGTTTTCAGTTTTCACTGGTCTCCTTGCTGCATGCAGCCGATACATTCCGATTTTGGAGGAGAATAGCAAGTTCTAGTACACAAAGATTTTTTTAAAGTATACAAAATAAATCTATAGGTAAATAGAGATCCAAATCTTGCTGACCTTACGTGCAGGATGTGACTTCCGTGCAAATATATTAAAATAAAATTTAAGTCTTATTCACATCAGAAAACGTACATCTACCCAACGTATACCATTCATCTTGTACCATAATCTGCAAAAGAGAATTCTGTTCAATAAGTCGATCAACAGAACATTTTCTCTCTACAAATTATTGAATCCCTCTCTCCATTCAACCATACATATATCCATCCCCATAAATTAAAATGTTTCAACACAACTTTGTAGCTAGCAAAGCAGAACAAAATTACAACATAAAACTCTGTTGTCAATTTTTTTGTTTTACATTACAAAGGTTTTTCAAGAACAGAACCTTGCTTGTAAAAAAAAGTCACATACAGTGGTACCCCTCTAATAAGACGCTCGCAAATGCGACTTCTCCTCACATACGACTGATTTTGTTTTTCCCGAACACATTCCACTATATATCCTATGCCGCAAATACGACTTTTCCTGAGTTCCGACTTACGACCCGATTTCAGGGGTTGAGATGCGACCACAATCTTATCTTTTTGCAGTCAAGTTCGTGCAAATAGGTCTCTCGA
Organism: Phymorhynchus buccinoides; assembly: GCA_017654935.2. Classification (NCBI taxonomy): domain Eukaryota; kingdom Metazoa; phylum Mollusca; class Gastropoda; order Neogastropoda; family Raphitomidae; genus Phymorhynchus; species Phymorhynchus buccinoides. The sequence goes on along the minus strand of JAGGCT020001063.1, from coordinate 34,859 downwards.
TGAAAAGCAGACGAACTCGTGATCGAAAGTCATGGCAACGGGTCCGATGGCAACTTCGATGGCCCATGTTGCACTCACACACAAACTACACATAACAGTACAGACCTAATCTTCGCCATAACGGACCTACTAAATACTGGATTATGCACAACGACACAACACAACACAAAACATGACAAAGTAACGCTCTGGCAGTTCATTTTTAGTCACAGAACTTTTACCACGCATACAACTCAGCTGACAAAATGGCGCCGCATACACTGCAGATACGAAATCACGGCAAACGCTAATGCGCCAGCTGCTTTCATTTATCGGATTTTGTGAGTTGTTTGCATTCAGTGAGAGTTGTAGTGCACACACTAACGCCGATTTATCAGTCTGATAGCGGAAAGGAGCAGCTTTTCAACTTTTTTTGGTAAAGTGAAACCATTCTGATTCACTGAGTTCCAACTTATGGAGTATGACCGATCACCTAGTTTCAACTTGGAAGTTGACCGCATAATTTACGTGTGCAGAGTTCGTAAAGATCGACACGATCGCGACTGTTTCAGTTCACACTTTGATCATAAACTGCTCAGTGATGACACATGTGGTGAAATTTAGTGGTCAGATCGTGATATGGCTGATTAAATTCTTCAATTTCAACATGAGAACGGTTCGTTTTTACCGAGATTGACGATGTCTACACGCACAGGTGACGACCAGCATAAAATGGATTCGGGAAAATCCGCGTATGTGCCGCGTATGGCGACTCGGAAAAGATGCTTGGTCCTCTAATAAGACCACCCCTCAGATAAGACTTTTTTTTCACCGCACTTTCAAGGTCTTATTAGAGGGGTACCACTGTACCTTACATCACAAATCTCACTTTATTCACACACACGCTCATGCATGTTCTCTCTCTCTCTCTCTCTCTCTCTCTCTCTCACACACACACACACATAGTGACACACATGCATATGTACATACATGAACACCTGTAGACACACTATTTCTTTCTAAACAATTTTATACTCACTTTTTCCCATTTCATTTTTAAGACATTTAACCCCTTCACCACCAGCCATATTTCAGCTAAAAAATTCCATTAAATTTACCTGGGCATAGAACAAAATCCATCTGCAGTATTTGGTATTCTTCTGTGACATATATAAAATAAGGTCTAACCGTCCTTACCAAAACTAAGACAATAGGGTCTTTGGATAATAGACCCCAATTTGGTGCCTTTTTTAGTGGCATAGGTGATAAATCACTGTGGTGCTAAAATGCGACTTTGGCGGTGAAAGGGTTAATCAAATATTAGCATTTTTCAAATGCACTTGATGCAATGTTACAGGCAGACTTCTCACCTGAACCTTTGTCACTTGCAGGTTTGAAGAAATCGCTCCTCGCTGAAAGTGGCCCTGGGTCTTCATGAAGATCTTCATCTCCTTTGCTATCCCTGGAATCCAATATTTCACATGATCATTTCTACCTGAGTAACACCGCCTTATAGCACAGTTATTCGATAAGGTGCAAATAAATAAGAAGGGGGGGAAAAAGAAGAAATAACCTTATGTCACACTCTATAAACTGCCCATGCACCACAACAAGGGAAGAAACAGAACTCATGTCACACTTTGAAAACAACTACATAAAAGTCTCTGTAAACAAAAACAGGGAAGAAAAATATTAAGTGAAGAGTTCTGCAAGCAACTGAAGTTGACTTATACAAGTTTTACATGCTAAATAACCCAGTAGGTATCCAAACTCCATGTTAAAAAACCCGAAATTCCAGTAGAAGTTGACACAATGGGGCTTTACAGTACATCTTGGTGACGCGCAAGGGCGATAATTAGAATACTGAACCGACCGCGCCACCTAGTGACGTGTCAGGGGCAGATGGCCAAATACTACCTCTTCATGGCACGCCAATGGCAATAACTTTATGCACCTGGCGCACAGGTTTCAGTGCATGAGACAGAGGCAGATAACTTTCAGTATAAAGCCTCATTGCTTGATACACAATGTGTATTTGTGCTAAGAACTTTACATTGCACCAGTTTCTTGCAAAAGTATGAAACAAAATTATTGTCAAATCTGTGCAACTTGTAGTTGTACATAAAAGGAAGGTACGGCATTGCATTCATGTGACACAATAACCATCATTCACTACAAAAAAACAACCACCTCTCTTTTTTTAAGAGCTAAAACCAGTCTTCGCTACCAACCCGCTTTTCTCTTCGTCACAACTCTCTTGCGCCGAGTCCTCTCTAGGCCCTTGAACCAGGTCGTCGTCATCATCATCATCATCGTCATCATCATCATCATCGTCATCATCATCATCATCTCTGGGAGCGACGATGACTCGGGCAAAAGATCACCATCGTCTAAAGCGACACACACACACACAAGGACAAATTAATACAGAGCACTAATGTTCAAGACAAATGATGATACATTCAAAACACATATTGCTGTGGTTTTCTACATTAAAAAAAAGACAGAAAGGAAGACAGAACAAGAAGAAGAATAAAAGAAGAAGTAGAAAAGAAACAGAACTTTCAACAAAAAACATCAAAACAATGTTGCCCAAGATCGTCATGCGTGACATACATACATGTATAAATAGAGAGCATAATATAATGTGTGAATATACATATTGCATACAAGCATGCATCGATATGTTTATGAGTGTAAGTGTATGTGCATACACATGATAATGATGCTTCATTTCCTCTGAACGTCTGATGTGTGTGCGTGTGTGTGTCACACGTGTGCATACGCTGGCTTATTTATGGCTTGATCTTTATAACATCCCGTTTCTCCATTGTTTAGAGCAAAGCTAATAAAATAAAAATTCAGTGCTTTAAAAACAACAGCTTTACATCAGTTTTTGAAAATGTGGTCACAATTTGCGTTTATTCATAGAAATATCATTATCAATGCCATCTCTATCTTTGTGCTTTTGTGTTTTCTGTCTGTGTAAAGGCATTGTTTGTATGCTCGTGGGATATTAGAAGCTCATGTGAGATGAGATCTTTGGATGTTGTGTCCTTGTCAGTCCTTGACAGTCTTCGAATAAGACGAAAATTTGGAAACCAGCTTGGATTTTTCTCCTTTTACATCACACACCATTACAAATACAATAGTCATATCATTAACTTTGCTTTGAACCCCTTCTTTATTCCCACCGTATTCAATGAATGTTGTCAGCAAAATCGTCACCTTTTTGTTCAGTGTAGAACTTAAACCCTTCTGTCATCAGTTTGTAAATTACCTGAGTTACTGCCTGCAGTGTCATCCACAAGATCCATCTCTGGCACAGGTCTGTCGACATTCTGCACAGATGGTTTGTCGACATTCTGCGCAGATGGTTTGTTGACAATCTGCACAGGTGGTTTGCTGACATTCTGCTCAGGTGGTTTGTCGACATTCTGCGCAGGTTTTGATCCGAATTTGAACACTGTGAGAGTCTGGGCAGGTCCTATGTTCATCTCTAAATATTTGGCACTTTTTTCGGCCATAATTTCTTTTTGCTTTTTGGGCTTCATGCGGCGACCCGTCCCTTTCTCTAGGAGGAATTTCGACAGTTCTTCCCAGTCGGCATGCTGTTCCCTGAAAGTGTTCACCATCCTGGCCGGAAGACGATGCTCGGCCAACCGTACCAAACTGCGGATCTCCTTGCTCACAGACGGCTGAAAAGGGGGGGAAAAAGAAACAATTATACCATTTGAATTTTTGCCTTCAAACTTACAATGTAATTCACTCATTCCAACTCTATCAATGATTAAATTGCTCTAAATCAATGTTATTTGCCCCATATGCATTGCAAATCATGTTGTTGGTTTTTTGTTGTTTTGTTTTTTACACTTAGATAGGAATGAAAGAATTTGAAACAAAATTAAAGAAACAAAATTACTATAGGATTGGATGAACATGGCATAGAATTAGAAGCCCTTTCGGAGGATGCACTCGTTCATGCTGACTACACCATTAAGACGTTATTGTCGTCAGTAGGGAGCTTAGTAGGTGGTATCCTGCTTATGTTAGTTGGGACTCGGAATGAGCAAAGTGAGAGCAATGCAACTGTACAGTCCAGATGATGGGACAACAACAAAACAAACAGGCATGGTAATGGAGAAGAAGCATTTTTCTCTGAAAATATTATGTTTCAGGAGATGTTGTCTCGTGATGTAATAAATGGATTAAAAACCCTTTATGGTAATCAGGGGGCAACTGCTCTTGAAGATGAATATATAAAAATGTTCAAACTGGGGGAAAGGGCATCTCTTCAAGCTTAAAACCCCCTCTGACATTTGTTTTTCTGCATTCAATTTTCTCTGAATTCAGAGAATTCTCTAACGAATACCATGCCTGAGTCAAAACAAAAAAGACCAAGAACTCCTGTTATGATTCTCAAAGTCAACACTTGAAAGACAAGCTGTAGTGCACTGGTAAGCTAATTATTTTTCCAGCATAAAGTGACCATTTGTCTCCCTTTCTTATGACACCTGTCAATATCTGCTCTAAAAACCAATGCTAGAGCATGCCCTTGAGAGAAAGCATGAGAGACTCAGAAAGAAGAAGAAATAAGAGAGGAGCAATGGACCAACCTGTTTACTGACTTCATCATATGTCGATTTGTTGCCCAATGCAAACTTGCTCACAGTGTCAATATTCAGGGTCTGTAATATAATAAAATAAAATAAATAAATAAATAAAAGAGATTATGGTACACGAGTTAGTGTGTAAGTATCTTATTTTACAACATCTTGTAGATTTGTTAAGTTGCTACATATTGGCTGCTGCAGTGCAAAGAACACCTTCTGCAAGAGTGAATGCCCTTGGTGGATGGGGGAAGACGGTGAGCACTGACCAAACAAGGGAATAACTCTCGCCAATAACCCTATTTCAGGTAACTAAATGTCTGCCTTTCGCAAGAGTGAATGCCCTTTTCAGCACTGACCAGCAAGGGCTTCACTCTCACTGTCAAGGGCGTTAATGACCCTAGTTGCAGAGGCCAATAACAACAATGCACTTCTTCTTTTTTATTGCAATGGAATTAGAAACAATTCATGAACAAACAAAAACAATACTTCCCGAAGCTTCGCTCGGGATCTAACAAAAAAGAGAGAAATAAAGTTATGTCTTGACCATCCATTTCTTATAATGAGAGAGACTAAGATAGTAAAAAGTGAGATACAGACAAAAAGACAAAGAGACAATGACAATCAGAGAGAGACCAACAGACAGAGAGAACTAACCTTGATCACAAATATTTCTTCCACCGTCCTCTTGGCTTTTCGGAGATTCTTTTCCTGTTGCTGTTCTGTGCCTCTGTAACATTCAGTTATCAATTTTTAAAACGATTTGTGAACAAGTGAGTAAGTGACATCAAGGCGCTGAGTTCAGTTTAACTGTTTTTTAAATTTTGTTCCTAATGTCCCCTTGGGGAAAAAAATAACCTATCTAGACAAACACAACACACACACACACACAGCCTCCAAAACTGCAAAGGTTGTTTTCTTGCAATTAGTTTTTCTGACATAACTGATTTGTTGTGAAGTTTAGGCACACACACCTAAATATATGTGGATTTATATTTAAGGAAACACATTTTGACAGAACTGAAGGTAAAAAAACAAAACTAAGCAGCTCTGGTCCTAGTTTCGCTAACGGCTAAGGTCAGGGCTCCCAGGGACCCCCATTTGGGGGTCTATGAAGTACTAGAATTCTAAGGGACCCTCTAAAAGAATGTGCAGAGGGTCCTAGGGATGCACTATAAACATTCTTTTTAGCATTTGCAATGTCATTGGGACCCTCTATCCCTCCTTTAGGACCCTCTATGCTGTAAGTGAAGGAGTCCCTGGGACCCCTTGTTTTGCAGAACGATTGGGAGCCTTGAAGGTAATCCTCTATTTTACACGAGAAACTTGGTGGTATGGTGACATTCTTTGTCCAAAGCAAAAATTGTTTAAAAGCATATATTCTAGTATTATATAATTGCTGGGTGGCCAAAATATCATTAAAAATGATTGGAGCTTATTAGATGTTTTCATACACATCTGTATTGTTAAAAATTGGGGACTTTCCTGGTGTTGCACTGCCTCTGGGCATTGCCTCCAGGCTCGTTCCCACCATCTTTACATCTACTAATGTCCCATATGTGTCTGTTCCAGACCGGAAGACGTTAAGCAGAATTTCATCACATGAGAAGGAGCAAAAAAAAGAGTTAATTTTCAATTACAGTAAAACTACTAAAACAGTCATTAATTATTAAAACAGTTTAAAAAAATACTGACAGATCTACAGGCACTTACTTTTTGCTTTTTAGTTTCTGGATCTTTCTAGTCAACTTTCGGATGACTTGGACTTTAGCGGCCTTCACCACTTTTCTCATCCTCATAACCTGCCACACAGACATCAACAATTCATTATTGCATCTGCTCAGGATAGTCAAAAATTGGTTATACAAAGTACAAGCATGTGTTGAAGTTTACAAAGCATCATGCATGCGATGAATAATGAAACTTTGAAAAAGTACAATGCATGAATCATTGAATGGCAAGGTAAGATTATGAAACGAATCTGGTTCCCACAATCCAATAATACATTTTTTTCATATTTTCTTTCTTCTTTTTTTCCAATTTGTTTCCCCTATAGGCCACCAGTTGGGATCTGTTGGACAAACATGTTGCAATCACAATCAAAATCCACATTATTTATAATAACATGTTCAATGAACCTTGTGAGTATCATTTCTGGGGATGTGTGCACCTAAAACTGATCTTTTTACTAAACTTTAACAGTGTATTACATGTATGTGACTATTGTATTAGTATTACGTCATTCCCAATTTGTTCCTTGTGCACATACACACATGCTCAACACACAACACAACATACACACACATAGAATAAATGATCAATCAAATCTCGCTCTCTGAGTCTCTCTCTCTCTCTCTCTCTCTCTCTGTGTGAGCTATGTCTGTCTCTCTCTGTGTTTGTCTGTGTGTGTGTGATGTGAGCGAGGCAATGTAAGTCCAATCTAAAATCCCTGCTTTGGCCTACAGAGTGGGGATACACAGATAAATATATATCCTGGGCAAGGCATCTCTGCTAAAAACAAATTTAGGCCTAACCCACCGGAATAGCAGCTGCCCCCCCACTACCAACTGCATGGCCACATCCTGGACAGTGTCTACTGTCAAGTACCTAGGAATCAACATCCAAAAGGACATCAGTTGGGACACCCATGTCGAAGAATAACAGCAAAGGTGAACAGAGTGCTTGGGTTCCTGTGTCGCAACTTAAAGGTCAGCTCAACGGAACTGAGAGAACGAGCGTACCTTGCATTGGTCAGGCCCCTGCTCGAGTATGCCTGTTCTGTTTGGAACCCTTACACGAAGAGGCTTGTAGATTAAGATCGAAGCAGTACAGAAAAGGGCGTCTCACTTTGTGCTAAACCGCTACCACAACACCTCAAGTGTGAGCAACATGCTGGCCTGTCTGGGTTGGCCCACGCTGTACAAAATCCAGCACGACCTTGTCCAAGTCAGCAACAGCAGAATCCATCCAGCAATAAACCGACAGAGGACACAACCAACAACTTAGTGTTATTCCGTGCCGCACTGAATACATATGAAGCTGAGTGCTCCTTCTTTCCCAGGACAATGAGGGACTGGAACAAATTGTCCGAGGAGGTTGTATCAGCTTCATCTCTCGACGCGTTCCAGTCGAGAGTCTACTAATTCATCCAAGATTGGTTTTTTTTTAAAAGTAGCTTAGGTCACGGTAGGTGTTCCTGCCAGATGCAGCATCACATTGGGGATCCACAGGGAGACCTGACTGGCTGGGTCAATAAATTAGCTTAGTGTGTTAATTTTCTTGTCCGACCTGGAACCTCGACCAGTATAGTGCCAATGAATCAAACTATTCAAAGTGTTGATTGTGGGCACTCATCTGGAAGAAGAACTCCACAAAATGAAAAAAGAAACTGAAATTGAGTTCCCAGCAAGCAACGCCGGCAGGTTGCAAGGCTCACCATAATGTATAAAATACAGAATGACATGGTGAGCATCGACAAAACCAAGCTTGAACCACAGCTAGAGGACAAAGAGGACACTCACAACAATTCCTTGTTCCCCAGTGTGGCACACAGCACAGACAAAGTTCCTTTTCCCCACGTACCATCAGGGAGTGGAACGTCCTGCCACCAGCAGCAGTTGAGGCCAGAACCACAGAGGGCTTAGCGACCAGAGTCTGGCAGCACCTCAGCGGACAACCTCCTGCTGCAGATGCCACGTCTGGGTCATCGGACTAACAAGGTACAATACTCCCCCCCCCCCCCCTCCCCCCCCCTCATTTTTCTTCTCCTCCTCCCCTCCGCCCCATCCCCACTACCTAACCCCTTCTTCCAACAACCCAGCATATCAACAGTTGGCTAGGCTCTTTAGTTTTATCTATCCCCTCTTCTTCTTCTTCTTCTTGCATCTTACATCAACAATTTGATGATTATGACGCTTCTGTCAGTGTCACACTATTTCTTCTCAGGCCTTGAGCCTTTCTTCAGGCAAAAGTGGTATAGAACCTCCCCGGTTCCATGGCAAAATAATCAAAGTGTTGATTGTGGCCACGCATATAGCCAAGAAGAAGAAAGGTAGGTCCTGGCGTGGTACATACTACAGGGGCAAAGGCCCATTATTATTCTTCCCGTTGATCAGCCTCCTTCATCAAGTTTAAGATTCTGCTGATGTTGGAGAAAAAAAAGAAGAAAAACGATGGTCATGCACACAGCCAAGCCAAAAACAAATAATAAGTAATTAAATAGACATAAATGATTAGAAGAACTAAATGCACAAAAACACAAAACAGACAAAAGAGGGTGCGGGGAGGAATGCAAATAAATAAAAGGTACAATGTCCCTAGTCTGATGTTTATCATAAATCTGTATCGTTAAAAATTCGGGCCTTTCCTGGAGTTGCACTGCCTCCGGGCATTGCCTCCAGTATCGTTCCCATCATCTTTATATCTACTAATGTCCCATATAGTTTATGTCTGCTTCAGACAGGAGGACGTTAAATGGATTTTCATTCAGTCTGATGTGCCCAGCAATAGTGGAGCTGCCGGACAGGCAAAAATGCTTTTCAACCCCCAGTAACTGAGCTAAAGTTACAGTGAGTAAGCTGGAGACAGGAGACATTTTGGGGAGTTCAGAGGGGCGTTTAACATCACTGATTTATGATTTAAATGAAATCACATTTAAATCAGTAGGCCAATCAGTATTACTACCGTATCGTTCAATTCCTGGAGTTTGATTGTCTCTTTAGCGGAGTATATTTTACTCCGCTCATTTTCGTCCATGTTGTTGACATCCATTTTCCCTCATGCGGCTTTCTCAACCGGAAATGGAACGCGTCACATGGTAGTTTGACGACAACAGAAAAAAAAGTTTTGATGTAAAAATGTGCGTGTCTGTGAAAACACTGCACCCAAAAGAGCGTTATGGTATTTATCACATATAGACTATATATATAAGCTAAAAGCTATGATTTATTGATTTAAAAAATGTTACGACATTAAAAAATAAACTTGATTCTCAGAGAGCATATACAAAGCGGATGTGCACTAAAGGACACTGCTTGTACATACTGAGAGATGGGATGGTGTTCTGTGGTTGTTGAGTCTGTATCATGTTGCTTGTTCCAATTCAATTATATCAAATCTTTACTAATGTGTTTTGCCACCGCAACGCTTCTCATGCTATCATAAACTGAATGCACAAAAGATTATTCATGAGTCAAAACACACGCGCGAGCAAACACACGCGCGAGCAAACACACGCGCGCACACACACACACACACACACACACAGGATGTAAAAAAGCTTGATCAAGCTTACTCTTTTATCGTCAATAAAGATCATTTTGACTTGACTTGACTTGACACACACACACACACACACACACACACACACACACACACACACACACACACACACACACACACACACACACACACACACACACACACACACACACACACACACACACACACACACACACACACACAACAACAACAACAACAACAACAACATACAGTATTTATATGGCGCTGAATCTTGATATAAATCAAATCAAAGCGCACACACACGTTAGCATTCATAGCGCATTCAAACAAAAACACAATACAAAGCGAACACACACGGGTGACATAAATGGAACATAACAGAAACAGACCTAATGGTAAGAGAGAGAAGAGAAAGAGAGCGGAGCTTTAATGATGGGGGAACAGGTGGGTTTTGAGGTTAGCTTTGAAAGCAGAGAGGGTCGGTCGCTGACGGAGGGAGAGAGGAAGTTTGTTCCAGGAGGTCGGTCCTGAGACAGCAAAAGAGCGCCGACCAACAGTTGAAAGCTTATACCTATAGGGATCTGGAGAGAAAGAGGGTCAGAAACTGAACGTAAAGTGCGAGCTGGCATGTAGATGGAAATATTGTCGCAGAGGTAAGATGGAGTAGCTTTATGGATAGATTTATAGCAAAGTGTGTTTAATTTATACTCAATTCTGTCTGCGACAGGAAGCCAGTGCAAAGAACGCAGAAGAGGGCTAACATGATCGAACTTTTTCTTCCTAAGGACAAGACGAGCAGCTGTGTTTTGAATACGCTGGAGACAAGATAGAGAAGAGACTGATAGGCCAGAAAGGAGAGCATTACAGTAGTCAATACAAGATATAGGATGAGGGAAGTAACAAGCTTTGCTGTGGCTTCATCTGAGAGGTATCTACGAATATATAGCCAATGCGACGAATTTGATAGTAGCAGGACTGACAGGTCTGAGTCAGGAAACTCTGCATGGAAAGAGTATTGTCCAAAGTGACACCTAAGCTTTTGACTGAGTTTGAGAGAGGAAAGATATTGTTACCCAGTTGGATTGACTCTATGAAAACAGAGGCTAGTTTGTTTTTTGTCCCTACAAGCATATTGCTTCGTTTTTTTCACCATTTAATTGAAGTTTATTTTGAACCATCCAGTTTTGAATATCAATATAGCAGTTGTTACTTTCTGTAAGAATGGAATCTAGATCTTCAGGGGTTGTATTGTTTCGGAGTTGTGAGTCATCTGCATAGAAGTGATGATTCATGTTGTGCTGGTCGATGACATTGGCAAGAGGTGACGTATACAAAGTAAACAAGACAGGACCAAGCACAGACCCCTGGGGGACTCCACAAGAAAGCCTAACCTGTTCGGACTGACGACCATTGACCATATATAACTGATTGAAAACGATCAGAAAGGTAAGAGGAAAACCAAGAAAGAGCAGGGCCCTTAATTCCAAAAGTATGTTCAAGACGAGACAGAAGAATGGAGTGGTCTATGGTATCAAAGGCAGCAGAGAGATCAAAAAATGTCAAAAGAGAGATTTGACCAGCATCAGAAGCAAGTAGGAGGTCATTGACGATTTGAACAAGGGCTGTTTCAGTACTGTGGTTGGCTCTATAGGCAGACTGATAAGGATAATGAAGATTGTTTGAGGATAGATGATCGTTAAGTTGTTTCAGAACAGTTTTCTTACACACACACACACACACACACACACACACACACACACACACACACACACACACACACACACACACACACACACACATGCCTGTGTGCGCGTGCGTGTGTGTGTGTGTGTGCTCATACGAATTTCCTAATTTATTTTGCTTTAGGCACTTCAAAACCAATTAATTGGAGCCGATAACCCCCCCAAAACAGGGCTACAAATCAATGTAGGCCCTACTACTTTGCAGTGTGGTTTTACAATTTTAACAGTAATTTATTAAAGAATAAAACCGAAGACTGGGAATGTAGCATCATAAAGGATATAACTCAATGGAAGTGTATGTTTTCATATGGCTTGTCATTTTGAGATGAAGAATAACATTTAAAAAACACGACAAGCATCATCGTTGGGACCTGGGGGATAATTATTTTAAGAGTGTTTTTTTTTTAAACCAAGGATCGGATTATTATTGAAGCTTGGAAGCAAAGACTTAACGAAGACAAGACGGAAACGTTTTGTCGTCACAATACATATTTTATTGTTTTTTCCTTTTTTTAAACATTATTATTGTGGTGATAGGAATGCATTTCGTTCATTAAAAAATCATTGTGGGTTTATTTTATTTCTTGTCATTTAGATAAACTAATATTATGGGCATCGATCTCTGCCGCGTGGCGGGACTGTGGTCAGGAACTAAAAATGTTGATGCTGCCAATTTTGATGATGATGATGATGATGATGATGATATGATGATGATGATTGATGATGATGATTAGATGATATGATGATGATGTTGATCATGTGATGATGATGATCAGTGATGAAATTGATGATGTATTTACAGGCTATGTACTGTCCTTTTTTGTGAACTCGCAGGGTCTATGTTTACATGGCTTAAGCTTATCGTGACTTTGGTTGTTTTTAAGAAAAACAACTATACGAGCATCTCAGACCCGAGCAACTTATCTGCCAAATGCCTTTGTGATCGGTCTGTTAATGAGTTCTAGCTTTGGAACCTCAACACAATACATCTCTATTAGAGAGAGAGAGAGAGAGAGAGAGAGAGAGAGAGAGAGAGAGAGAGAGAGAGAGAGAGAGAGAGAGAGAGAGAGAGAGAGAGAGAGAGAGAGAGAGAGAGAGAGAGAGAGATTACATGACAGTCATGATGACTTCTGCAACCACCCTCTCGATGATCCTCCCTTGTTTTGTTTCGTAATAGTAATCCACAACATAATTATCCTCCATAAATGATCCCTGATACATAAACCTATGACTGAAACCACAATTGTTATCCTGATCAATGGTATTCTCAAATGTGCATGTTATGTTATCTAGATCAGTAGATGCCTGACAACTAAACCCCCAAAAGTTACTCCACCTGGCCTCCACAAAATTGTGCCGTGGCAGCAACCAAGCGCTTGCAGTGAATGGCTCTTTTAGAGACTGATCAGCAGGACCTGGCTGGCTGGGCCAAGCTTTCTGTCCTCCTTTCCTGTCCACGTTCTACTTCTTTATCTCAGACTCTAAGTCACAGAATCCGGGCTGATAAAAATGCTTCAGGACTTGAATCTCCCAGCATTGGAGGAGCGCCGTAAAGTCCAACGCCTCAGCCTCTTACACAAGATCTTCGAGGGTCAGATCCCAGCCCATGATGAAATTCTGCTTAACGTCCTCCGGTCTGGAACAGACACATATTGAACATTAGTAGATAGAAAGATGGTGGGAACGATCCTGGAGGCAATGCCCGCAGGCAGTGCAACACCAAGAAAGTCCCGAATTGTTAACAATGCAAATGTGTAAAACATATTGTCACATATTGCCCATACCACCGGAGGCCTTTTTAACCCCAGTCGACGCAAATCGTCGAAGGATCCGGCCCACAAGGTACCGTGACGCTGGCTGCACAACTGACAACATAGTGCAGAGACAAGCAGTGCAAAATTCAAGAGGCTTCATTCAGCACCAAGCCACTCAGCTCAGTACGGCAACTCTTTCTTTGTAAGAACGGTGATGGAGTGGAATCAACTGACCGACGACACCATCATGATCTCAGCAGGTCCTGCCAGCGCAGCACTATCAGCGTCAGGCGGTTCACTACCAGGGCCTGCACCAATCGAAGATTAAATATAGGGAATTAGGGGCCATGCATAGGCCAAAGTAGTGGTTAATGAAGGGCAGGAGCTGTGCCAGTCGGGGTTCGTCCCCGGTGAGCGCTTCACTAGCTGGAGTGGTCCAGCCTAGATACTGCAAAATAAAGGCCTATATTGTCATTTTTTTTAAAAAGCTGTCAACACCATCAGACAGCACAGTAGAGAACTTTTAAAAAAGTATTCTATTTTCCAACTCTCAGTGCGCTCTCCAAATTCCATTGAGTTCATAGCCTTATAGGCTGCTAGTTTCGGCGTATTTGAACCAGAAGCAGAAGCAGAAGTGTCATGTGCATTTTCAACAGATCTCCTAAAGTAACAGCGACAGCCAATGGGCGGAAAAATGACCGACGGATCCGAGAGAAGGTCTAAACTCACTTGCACACGGCCCAGAACTCGCAACACTGAGTAGGCATCTAGCTGATACTCGCTCGTCAATACATGAGCATATCTTGCTGTAGACTATGAAAATTAACGTTTACAGTGGATGGCTCTTGGTCAAGGGAAATGACAACGAATATTCAGAATCATTATAGTCGATCTAGTCATTGACTGAACCCCATTACATAATGATGTTTTTGTGCCACGTGTATCCGATGACACATCTTCAGTCGAGGTTGTATATCTGCTAATTGTTTGCTGACAAATCATTGCAAGCTTCAGTGGTGCGCGCGTACACACACACACACACACACACACACACACACACACACACACACACACACACACACGCCGGCGCACACACACACACACACAATGTCACACACACACAATGTCACACACACACACACACACACACACATGCACACCGTGCACGCGCGCACACACACACTCACACACGACGACGACGACCCATCACATATTAACGAATTGAAATCCTGCAGTCAGATCTCAAAGACTCGAGGTGGAGACAAAATAGACACACGCGTGGCTATATCTTCCACATTTTTGCCGTTACAGCCCCCAAATTTGGTAGGATGGTAGATTGGCTCAAGGTTGCAAAACATTGATAAACTTGATCTCATTAATTGTTGTGAGGGAAAGACCGACATCAAAATCCAATGTTATAAATCGCGGTAGGACGGGAAACGAGGACCAGGGACATGTCTGCCACTGACTCCGCGGCAATACCTACTATATATAGCCTACTAATATAAGACTATAATGTGCTTAGGGGTCTTTTATCATCAGATTATCTTTAAGATTCTGTATTACTAATTCGGGACTTTCCTGGTGTTGCACTGCCTCTGGGCATTGCCTCCACTGAGGATCGTTCCCACCATCTTTATATCTACTAGGCCTAATGTCTCACTGATGTGTGTCTGCCTTTCAGACCGGAGGACGTTAATCAGATTTTCCTTAGGGGTCTGCATGTGTGTCCGTCTTGTTTCTCTCAAACGTAATTTTGGTTTGGGCTTGTACATTAACTTAACCTAGGCTCTATCTAATGTCTGAGTCAGCTTGTTACCCAGCTTCCCTCCCGGTAGCTCCCTGGAGTTCTTCCCATCGAATCCTCATATCAGTCCAGAACAGTATACCAAAAACTTTTTTTTTACCAGCCACTGGCGCTGTGTATTGGCCACTGCCTCTAGGGTAATTAACTCCCTTGACAGCAAGAGCTAAGCCCTTGTTGGTCAGTATCCAAAAGGGCATTCACTCTTGCAAAAGTCAGCCATTCAGTGGCCTCAAATAGGGTTGTTGGCGAGAGTTTTTCCCTTGCTTGGTCAGTACTCAAGCATCTTTTCCCCCACCCACCAAGGGCATTCACTCTTGCAAAATGTGTTCGTTGCAGTGGCCAATAGTCACAGACTAGTAGCTGGGAGGTCTTGTCTTCGAATCCCACCAGAGACGAGGATTTTCCTTAGACCTATGGAAAGCCAAATACCTCAAACCCTCTTCTGAAATGCGCCCGTATTTTATAAAAAATGCGCGCGCATTTTATCAAAACTGCTCGCCCATCTTGATGCTGATTGGTCGAAAATGTTATGAGTGCGCAGATCCGTAAGTGCTGCACCGCTCAAAAGTCTGCACGCAGTTTCTAAACTGAGGTCGCACTTTTGCTTTGAACATAAAAACTTAGATCAGAAAGGTTACTGAAACGAAAGTGTTTGACGCCCTCAGGGTCATCGCTCTTCGTTGGCAGCCTGTTTCGCGCGCCATCTTTATAATAATCATGGCTACAAGGGAAGAAGATGCTTTTCTAACAGGTGTTAGGAGCAAGCTAACACATTGTGGAAACCTGCTTAGACATTTTGCCGCTGGTAAGAATCGGGGGGGGGGGGGGGGTTAGTCACGCTTAGAACGAGAAAGTGTTTGAGGTAACCAAGAACACTTACTCCGTTTACTTTCTGATTCAACTTTTTAAAGAAATCAAGCAAAAGTGCGCGCGGGGAATTGGCCAGGAAAATGTGAAAACGCGCATGCGTTTTTAAGAAATCCGTGCGCGTTTTTACTTTTGCGGGCGAAATTCCGGCCGCATTTTTAAACGGGCTTGAGGTATTTGGCTTTCCATATAGACTGACTGACTCCTACCTTGCACTAAACTGATGGCGATCGACACGCACGCTCTCCACGTGGGAGCAGCCCGAATGCCACCGACAGAAGATGGCAACTGAAAAAAAAGAAGGATATATAAATTAATAAATGGGGGATGGTGAGGTCTGGGCCCCAACATACAGCCTCTCTCTACCCAGGTGCAGTATGCCGCAGGGCCCTGCAAATGGTCCTTGCATATGGCCTCTACCTGCATTAATGTGCCCACAGCAAACACCTTCCCGTGGTGTCCCCTGTTTTCACTGAGTTTGTTGTGGGCGCGTCCGAGTGCTCTGCGGTATAACAGAGTCCCTAGGGAGGAGGTTTGGCCCCCTTACATGCGGTACGCATGGCCCACCGGCGTGTGGATATGCCCTGGTGCCCATGATCCAAACACCCAGCTATGGGCAAATAGTGAAGACCTCAACGGCGGAGCAGACGGAAGAGGACTCGTTTCCCAACGGCTGCGAAGGCGGATGAAGGCACTCACTCAGAGTCCTTTGTGCATATGTGGACAATGGGTGGAAGATGGGTAGAGGGGACTCAACAGCTCTGACAGGCAACCCTTCTAGAGGAGACAACCTCGAACAAAAACTGCCCACAAAAGACGGAGTGTAGGGGATTCTTCGGAGAAAACGTGCACACGCATTCCCCAAAATGATGGACAAAAATCAAATTAATAAATTATTATTTTGTTTAATCTAAGTCAGTTTCATTTCATTTAGGCATAGGCTTACCGGCGGGGCACATTTTCAATCCCGCCTCAGGGAACTAAATGCATGTTTGTCCATTTGTACTGCTAATTTATACATTGATTCAGTGCCGGTTGGAACAATCACAATTTAAAAAAAACAAATCCCACACGCAACAAGTGTAGTAATTTCTTTTAAGATATGGTCCGGGGTTTCAGTAGGCCTATTTGGACTTTGTCAAGGTCTGAAATGGCAGAAGAATGAGCCACAACAGAAAAAGAATAAGCTTTACACGGGTGGATGAGGAGCGGTTGCGAGTGACCCCTACATAGCCGCAATGGCTGAGGTATGGCTTTACTCCTGCGTGACTGGAAAAGGCTGTAGAAACAGCGAAAATTTGTCTGCCAAAAAGATTTTAATACAAGTTGTTTTACAAAGACATCACTGGTTTTGTTGTTGCGAGCGAAAATGGTGTTTTACGTCCTCTTGGTCTGGATCAGACACATATGGGACATTTGTAAATACAAATATGGTGGGAAGAATACTGGAGGCAATGCCCGGAGGCAGTACGAAACCAGTAAAGTCCCGATTTTTAAAATTAATACAGATAGCTGTAGCGGTGACCACGCCTCGGTTAAACCTCATCGGCTATGGCACCGCCACAAGTAAGCAATAATTCAATTGCGTATTATTAACTGGTTTTGTTGTTAATTATTCCTTTTACATACATACATACATATACATACATACATACATACATGCATACATACATACATACAAAGATTGGTAACAAGTTGCAAAGATATAATGTACCGTGACAGATTAAAATTGTTAAACTTACATTCACTAGTAAAGGGAAGGCAGATAAGAGGTGACCTCATTCAAATGTACACATTTTTTTCACCACTTAGATGATATCAGTTTTGAGTCTATTTTCTCACCATCCTTGTCTAACACAACTAGAAACGGCCAAGAGGGGAAAGTAAAAATTCAATGGTATAACGCTAACAAACGTAAGCATTGTTTCAGTAACAGAGTTGCTATAACTCCTGGAACTCACTGCCACCTCACTAAAAAAAAATGCACCATCTACTAACGCCTTCAAAAATCTACGTGACAGAAATTAAAATGTTATTGAAATGTTTTATGATTATGATGATTGAAATTGCAATCATAGTTTTTTTGGTGTTTTTTCCGCATGCAAATGCAACCTGATTAAAGCCGCGAGGCTTAGGCAGAAGCCAGTCCCTTTACTACTACTACTACTACTACTACTACTACTACTACTACTACTACTACTACTACTACTACTACTACTATATACATACATACATACATAGATGGCTTCAGACAGCTCTCAAAACATTACCAGCTTCGCTTCCTTCGTTCGCGGCTGGTAATCAGAAGCCTTACCTGATCCAACATCCTGGACAAAGACCCTAAATTGACAGAATTGAGATACGAACATGACTGATTGAGTCATCAAAAGCCGTCACAGCTGTGCCCAATACTACAAAAACTAAATTGAAAGGGCACTTCAGAGGCCGCGAGGCCTAGTTGCCCTCATTACCCTGACCTGACCTGACCTGACCAGATACGAAGATGCCGTGTATATAGGCGCAAAATAGCATAGGAAAGAGAGTTACTTTTTTTAAGCCAGAGGGCGCTTTTAGAGAAGCATGGACTCGTAATTGGCTTCCTGTTCGACTGCTTGAGAGTGAAGAGGTACGGATGTTTGCCATAGTTGAAGTACTTATTCATCACTCTTATGTGTTATTGTCATTATAAAACAGATTTTTATCTTGATTTCGTATTGTTTGACAGTTTTGTTGTGGTTACTAGGATCTTTCTTACGCGATTTATCGAGCTTGCCTGCTGCTTCGTACTCGGCTTGGGCTTTCCGATCGGATTTCCCAGATCTGCCAGCTCTTTTGCAGTTGCACAATGTTTTGGATGAAGATGCATTACAAAACTATTTTTAATAATATGCACGTACGATGACGAATTATGCGTTAACTTGACGAAGTTATGGACTCAAATTGACCGTGATTAATGCGTTAAAAAAAGAGAGAAGTGTTTGCAAGTTGGGCCTTGAAAGTTGGAAGTCTTGTTTCTCGCTGTCTGCTAACATTTTTGTCTACTAGTTATTACTAAAATCACATTACTAGTACAGTACTAGGCCTATTGTTCAAAACTTAATTGCCCGAGTGTTATTAACACTGTCTTCTTCTGTGGTGGTGACCAACTACTTTAAATATATTATATAGAAGTAATTGTACACACTTTAGGTTCCATTTCTATTCATCCAGATCATCCTAGAAACTCCTTATGACCAGAAATTAGTCACAAGCTACTGATTCACTTAGTCACTGGACAGTTACTGAACTAGTCTTGTCAGTGACTTTAACGAGTGATGCATCATTTATATGTTTTGGAAAGTGACTCAACTCAAGATGTTATATTTTATTATCCAAAAATAAGGGGTTAACCAAGTAAGGAATACAACAGGCTGTTTTCAAATTTTTTTTAAATGGAAAGCCTGACAAAAAATATGTTTGGTATAATGTTTAAAATTTAAAAAAAAGTATTTTCAAAGGAGTAAATTACTATATGGCCAGGATTTTATCATTAATTGCTGTATGAAAGTGAAATCAATATGATTGATGATAATCTAATGAAAATATAAAAGGTGTTTTTAGTTAATCAGTTGTTTGTTTTGTTTGCCTCAATATCTGCCTGACCAGAATATGTAACTTCAAGTTCAGGTAGGCACACCCCTTATTTCTCCAGTTGAATTAATGAAAGATCAGATTCAGATAAATAAAATCATGAATCACACTTGCTCACAAGGATACACTGATCACGCAAAAAGTGAAAAACGCATGCATGATATATCATATAAAACTTATTAAAAGTGTACTGCTGTACATGTACACCATTGCTTTAAAATAAAACCAATTAACAGGCATCAGAACTGTGTGCAGATGCGCATATTTCCGCTGTTTGGGTATCCCCTGGCCGTGGTTTTGGCAGTGGCAGCCGCGGTCTCTACTTTAGGAGACGGCGTAATCTTATCAAATTATGGTATTCATTTATGGTTTGTTTTCGTATTGCGCTTTCACTGTACCTAAGTCGGAACTCTGTGACATTAGGACATCATGAAATTTGTGTTCTTACCACACTACGTCATCAAAATGTGTCCTATTTTGACATCACAAGTAATAAATTATAAATCCAGCATTTTGATTGGTTCAGGAGTTAAAATAATTTTATTTTGGTTGGTGTGTTTTGGGGTTGGGGTCGAACTCGAAGAGAACTTTCACAAACGAATGGCAGCCAGGTTTTCTAAACTTTTCTGAGTTCGAAGACTTTCAGTTTCAGAGAGTTTGATTGTGATTATGGGGTTGAATGAGTCGATTCAAACAATGTTGTACTAGCTGGAAAGTACAATGAAGAGAACTGAACTTTTTCACTGGAAAAAGAGTGGTGATTGACCGCGATCGGAATTGATGCTGAGTCGAACTTTGGATACATGTGGTGTTTGTAGGCGGATCATAAACATTTTCAATCTATTCTCTTTTGAGCGAAGTGACTATGATTATGTGATCATACTTTCTTTCTTTCTTTTCCCTATAGCAACCGCAATCACTGCTGACTATTATGTCGCTGTATTTGGGAGGATCTACGGGAATGCGCAAGACAACAAACTATCAAGAAGAAGGAAGTGGATAGGAGAAAAAGAAGAAATATAGAAAGTTTGGCCCAGCCAGCCAGATCCCGCTAATTGGTCCCTAACATGATGCCGCGCCAAGCGAGAGAATGACCCAGCCAGCCAGGTCCCGCTAATTGGGCCCCAACGTGATGCCGCGTCATTGGGAAGAATAAAATAAATGAAAATGAACTAAAATAAATTAAAATGAACTAAAGAAAAAGAGAGAAGGGAGTGTAGTTACTGTGATTTGGAGACCCAGGACACTAAAGTGCCCAAGGTCCTCGCCTCAACAGCCTGTTCTGGGAGGTTGTTCCATGCCTTGATGGTATGTGGCAGGAAGCTTGCTTGCCTGTATTGGGTGTGGCAGGAGGTCTGGGCCAGCTGCTTGGGGTGTGCTCGGCGTTGGCGATACATACTTGTGTGTGTGTGTGTGTCAAAGTTTACATTAGTGTGTTCATTGAATTACATGTAGTAAGCACCGATACAGTGATGTGCTTTTGGTCAAAAACCTTTAACATAGTAACTTTCAGAAACTACAAATGGTAGCACAATCAAACTTTGCATGATAATAAATGCCATCAAGACCTTTCCTGTGAATGCTTTTATGATCTAGAAAGCACTGATGCAGTGAAAACCACTGTTGCTCTTGGTAAATTACTAAATATGTTTTTGTATTTTTTTCAGAAACTAAAAATGGTAGCACAACCAAACTTTGCATGTTAATCATAATGAATGCCTTTGAGAACTTTCCAATGACTGCTTTTATAAACTAGAAAGCACTGATAGAGTGCGCTAAAAATGCTGTCATTTTTGTGATCTATGTTATAAAAATGTCATATTTAATTCAATTTATAAGACAGTCATTTCAGGCTTTGCCTTTCTTGTTTTAACCCACTGGAATAAATGTAAAATATGCTTCCAGGAAAGGCCTTCAAATACACTTACAGTTCATATTTTTCTTCAGCTTCATAGTTCATGGGGGCTTTGCCCCCCAACTCCTCCAATAGGTTGCTTCTGTATCCCACCAGGGCCTGGGCGGCCCCTGGACCCCTGCCCCCTTCAGAGGATTGTACCCTGGAGCATTCTGATACTTGAATTAAGGATGCACATGTGGGGCAACAACTTCCTGCTTCTTACTAAGTTACTTGCTGCTTTTAACTTGCACTAAGTGCATTTTTGCAAACAGTTTCACATGCTTGGATTGATTTGCGACTTATTCATTGTGTTGTGTTTTTGAGCATAAAATGGAAATGTTGAATTCAACAGCAACTTAACATGTACAGTGTAATGTATTTCAGAAATTTATTGGGATTGTTTGAAATTAGACTGATTTTGACTTTTACTGGTCTGAAAGTTTGCAATTTAACTTATGCAGCATTCCATGTTTGAAAATTTGGTTTTATGATTGGCAGTTACCATCAATGTCTTGTGATAGTGAGAAGACATGAGATGAGAACAAACGTTTTATTTCTGACACAAAAAGGTGTCACCGACACTTAGTGACAGTGAGTGAGTGACCTGTTTTAACGAGACTTTTTTTGGTGTCATTTAACAGTGAAAGGAGGAGACATTGCAGTTGGAGTACAGTGCCAGTGGACAGGTGGCCGAGGAGAGCCAAACAACACAGCGGTGCTGAGTCCAAACAGACCTGGCACACAGAAGATCGTAGCTGGTCGAAGCAACTGTCAAGAGGAAATGGGGGAAGCATGCCATGCGCAGTATGCAGTGATAGAGGCATTGTGAAGAATTTTTGTGAACGGTGAAATCAAATGTGAAAGACATATGTATGGTGGCCAAGAAATCGCATTGACGGACACAGCATCGCAGGTCGAAAGGCAGACCCATCGCATTTGAGAGGAGTAGTGCTGCTGTAAAAAAAAATGCCAATGGAGCAGCAACAGGTAAGTGCACCACAAAAAAAAGTGACAAATGAATTAGAGAACTTTGTTCATATTTCATTCTGACATAATTTTGCCAGAAAACTGCCAATAAACATATAGTTCATTCTCTACCTTCAAAATCAGGGGGTGAAAATCAGTGTGCAAAGTATGTCTCAAAATTTGTACGGGGTCACTTTAATAGTTTTTAGTTTTTTTCTATGTTATATAATTATACTAAACAAAAAAACCCAACAACTGTGCATGAAATGAACATTTGCATTGCTTAGTGATGCACTAGTTTGAGACCCAGTGTTCGGATGTCAGTTTTGAGCGTCGGTCGCACACTATATCATTTTTTATTATATGTGTCAAAATGAACTCTGCATACATCATTACATGTAACTAATCATGTACAAAACAGTTCACATGAACAGGGAAAGACAGGCTAACACCTTGTTTGAAGCAAAAACAGAAGTCAAGCTTTTTATCTGTGACTGTGTTGCGCATGAGATTAAAATAAATAGCATTTTACAAAAGAAGTACAGTATAAATTTGATGTTGCATGTATTTTTCTTTAGTCTGTGGTACGTTTAAGTATAGACTGTATCACAAGCATTTTAATGTGTATTTTTTTTAATACTAAGTTTGACTTATTTTGTGCTTCGTGAATCGTTTCAGTCCAATGAGCAGTGGTGTGTGGGGACGGAGGTGATGGCTCAGTACAACTTCCAGGGTCGCTCAGCAGAGGACTTGCCTTTCCAGAAAGGAGACTTGCTGGTCATACAACGTATTACCTCTGTAAGTCAAAATGCCACCACATCACCTTTCCTGTCACTAGTGTCAGGCTATTTCTTCTGGTCATTGAAGGTCTGACCTTCACACTAACTGCAGTGATGTCCCGAGGCCCCGGTCATAGGCCATTGACCTATTAAAATTGAAAATGTCCTATTGTGTTCTTCCCTGTCAGGACAAAAATGTTTGATTAATTTTTTGACACTGGCACGCTTTGTCTTATTGATTTCTGCAAGAGCCAGGATATTGTCCTATTGATTTCTCTTATCTCAGGACAGTTTGTCCTATCATTTTTCGATCCTCGGTACATCACTGTAACTGTAGTTGTCTCACTGTTTTTCTTGACATCAATACTTCTAATCTTAGTGGACAGTCCATGTTAAAATTGCTTAAATATGATTTATAAATGCACTGTTGATCCTCAAATCACTTTCGCCTCATTCTTGTCATAGTTTGCTGTTGAAATATCCTTTCTTCCCTAAGGAATTATCGTAACCTGCTTGCATCTTTTGGCTTCAGTAAAAATTAGCATTGATCATCAAGTTCGTCATTACTTTTTATGTTCAGAACAGATTTTATGCTAGCTGAAATATTTGTTTGCACACGTTTACGCATACTGTCCTAAGAAAATTAGTTCTGATAAAAAGATTTTTTTTAAAGAGATGAATTTTTCTTAAATTGCGTGTGTTATGTGTGTGCGCATGCATGTATGCGTTTTCTTTTTCTTTAAATAGTGAAAGCAGTGATGCATCGAGCATGGAAAAGTGATGAGACAAATTGTCCTAAGTCAAGAGAAATCAATAGGACAATGTCCCTAGTACTCTTGCAGAAATCAATAAGACAAAGCGTGCCAGAGTTAAGAATTCAATCAGACATTTGTCCTGACAGGGGAGAACACAATAAAACATTTTCAATTTGAATAGGTCAATGTCCTATGACCGGGCCCTCGGGACATCACTGGTAAAAGAGATAATGATAAAAAGTAATGATAAAAAGTGATAGTCAGTGTAAGTTTGCAGCTGTGGATGATTAGACAAAAGACAATCTCTATTGTCGTTACTGTTTTTCTTTGGTTTCAGGATCGAATGTGATACAAAGCGTCAATTGTCGTTACTGTTTTTCTTTGGTTTCAGGATCGTATGTGGTACAAAGCGTCAATTGTCGTTACTGTTTTTCTTTGGTTTTCAGGATCGTATGTGGTACAAAGCGTCAATTGTCGTTACTGTTTTTCTTTGGTTTTCAGGATCGTATGTGGTACAAAGCGTGTGATGCCAACGGCCGGGAGGGAATGATACCAGCGAACTATGTTCAGCCCCGTAAAGTGGTCACGCTTCATGCCATGCCGTGAGTACTGGCACTACCTTTTTTCATCAGCCTCATCAAAAGCTGTTTGCTGTCATGTCATGGCAAATCACCTGTCAAAGTGTCTTTTCTCTCTGCTTTCATTTTCTCTATTAGTTTTCTCTATTTAAAAAAAAAAATAAAATATCTTACTGCTTGTTTTTACAAGATTTCGATACAATTTTAGTGAGGCGTTGAAAAGTAATGTGGTACACTCCTCCACTGTAGGAGTTTTTTTTATTTTTATTTTTTTAACCACTGTAGGAGTGAGTTAATCTTGATGGTCTTCAAGGTACAAAAAGTTATTCCCAAAAAATTTCTTTCACCATTTTCTGTGAAATTCCCATATGAACATATTTTTTGGAAATTTAATTTAATACACTGTTCGGGTATCATACTAGACTATAGCTTTTTAAATTAACGGAGCCTGAATTTTTGCTTCAAAAGTGCTTTTTTTTTTCTTCATATAATTTTTGTTGTCGTTCCCTGGCTTAAAGACTCCAGGGATCATCCCAACCGCCGAAGCACTTGAACACTATGGTACAAATACACCAGCTAGGAATGAGAACATTACGTGTGCGACCGTTCTTGATTGCCTCGCAACGTGGGCAACCACACTCCGACTTCAGAGGATTTTTCAGAAGAAGTCGTAGTGTTGGAACATAATTCTTCTCAGGTGGTATCACGGGCGCATTTCC
Source organism: Phymorhynchus buccinoides (assembly GCA_017654935.2). Taxonomy (NCBI): domain Eukaryota; kingdom Metazoa; phylum Mollusca; class Gastropoda; order Neogastropoda; family Raphitomidae; genus Phymorhynchus; species Phymorhynchus buccinoides. The sequence continues at coordinate 9,535 of JAGGCT020001063.1, read as the reverse complement.
CGCGAGGACACGGAAAGCCTGTTGCGCTGTTGCGAGGACGGGGTGTTCTTGGTCCGCGACAGCATCCACTTCCAAGGGGACTACACTCTGTCCGTGGCCATTCAGGGCCGCATCGACCACTACCGCATCCTCAGGCGCGATGGTTACTTGGAGGTGGACGGGGGAGACTGCAGTTTTCCCTCACTGATTGATCTTGTGCAGGTTAGGTAGTAGGGGAGGGGAGGGGAGGGGAGTGAGCCCCCACCCCCCTGTTGCCTTGAAGCCCTTTGCAGACCTTCCACCCTTCATCCTCGTGTTGTGGATCTAACATCTGGCTGTGCTCCCTGGAATGGCTGAAACCTAGTATACACCAAAAACACTTAGCTTGTAATGCAAGACAGGGCATTTGGCTCCCTGCTTCAGGGCTGCCTACCGTCCGTCCCCCCCCCCCCCCCCCCCCCCCCCCCCCCCCTAGGGGTATTTGTCCCTGGAAACAGTTAAAATGGGCACCCTTTCCCTGGAATCCACTTTTCTGTCTGGTGTCCCTGGAAATTGAGTAGAATCAAAATTTTCTAGAGCAATCACTTGTCTTTTTAGCTAACCTTACTATTAAATACAGGAGCGCCCAAAACAACAGACACTGTTGACATTTTCTTTTTTGTTAGGTTACTGAACACTGAAAGATCTTGAATACAGAAGCATGTTGGCACCTAAAAGCAACAATAAGACTACCCAAAATATCCAGAGTTGCAGAAACTTTGCTAGATCATGAAATATATTTCATGATGCATGATATCTCGATGTTTGTCCTTGGAAATAAGTCTCTGTCCTTGGCTTTTAAGCAGTGTGTCCCTGGAAACTGCAGCAGGAGGTAGGCAGCCCTGCTGCTTGTGCTGCCAGCTGACCCAAGGGTGCCGCATTGGAAGGAAAGCTGTGGGGGCCCAAAATAAAAACTACTAGTACTGCAGCCCAGTTTATTATTATTCACCACAAATATCACCGTCTGACTCGCGTCCCAGGAGTGCAGAAGAAAGAAGAAGAAGAAGAAGCCACATGCCACTGGTACCCCTTCCTACCACTCACCCTTTAGCATGCCTGTTCAGGGGAGAGTGGCAGGTTCATCAGGGCAATCAAACAGCTACCACTTGCCCTTTAGCATGCCTGTCATGGAGAAATTGGCATCTGGTTTCACTTACACTACTACTGTGAGTAGTGTAAGCAGTCAGGCAGTGATCAGTCTTTGCATAAGCCTGGTGTTTTTGGTAACACTAACTTGAACTGACTGTTTTGTTGTTGACTGTTGAGGTAAATTTGGCATGTTTTTGCAGGTGATCTGAATGTCTTTTGGGATAATTTTGTTAATCAATGCAAAGTTTTCAGCTGGATGTCATGCAGCCTGCTATTGATTAACTGACACATGTGTTTATGTTTGTTATTCAGTTTCTTGTTGTTAACAAAATAGCATGATTGCAGATGGTTTGAAAATTTGATGGATGTGCAAAATCGGCGGCATGTTTATGCGAATGGTGTGGAGTTGTTGTTGTTTCTAACAAATATCTCATTAACAGGAGCATTCTGGAAAATGATTTTGGCATTGATGGTTTGTATGCTTTGTTTGTGTTTTTCAAACTGGCATGTTTGAAGTGAGCATGGAGATGTTGTGACGAGTGTTGCTGGTGCTAACAAATGTTTCTTTTCATCATCAAGGTAAAGGCAGAGAAAAAGTGTATGCATACGCATATTTGCACACATAATAACCCCTTCACTGCCAGAGGAAAACTGATAAATTATCAATTTTATTTTTATAAAATGTAAAACTAAAAGAGACCAGTGTAAGATTCAATCTGAAAACAAAAGGTCTAGAGATGTATCTTTCCTGACTTGTCTAAGCCAAAAACCATAATTCCAGGGCTAGTATGACATCAAAAGTTATGACATCATCAATGCCATCACACACCCCTTGTTGTGGGGCAGGCAGTGAAGGCGTTAATGTAAGAGGGATCTACACATAACCCTGTGTGTGTGTGTGTGTGTGTGTGTGTGTGTGTGTGTGTGTGTGTGTGTGTGTGTGTGTGTGTGTGTGTGTGTGTGTGTGTGTGTGTGTGTGTGTGTACGTGTATGTGTGTGTACGTGTGTGTGTATGTGTGGTTAAGATTGTCTTGTATATAAGTTGTAACCTGTTGAGCACTTTTAAATATGTTGTCACTTTAGACTTCTGGAATGCGCATTGGATTTATTGTAATACTAATATGTTTGTGAACAATGTTAACAAACCTCAGCAACAGAATCTGTTCTCCAAAATTGTCCTTGCTTTTTTTGTTGGTTTGCCGTAATGTTTCCAGATCACTTACTTTGCCTTTCGAGCTGTCATTAACAAGTTTATGGTAGTATAACAGGGTTCCTGAAAACATGCATATTTACGCACTAGACATCTCAAATCACCCCTTTGAATCTCAAACAATTCGTGAGATTTATCCCTTAACATCTCAAGTAAGAGGTGATATGACTCATTAGAATGATGATTTCTGCGTTAACACGGTCGTTATTTTTTCAACAGCTGACGACTTGGCTGCTAGTATAGTAGGCCTTTTGGGCTTCTAATACAACTTGAGTTGTTAGCCTAGATCTTAAATTCTACAAGATTGTGCAGAAAGCCATAATCATTGAAAGCACAATGCTCATAAATTGCAGACAGTTTTCTCAGCATCCAATAAAATTGTTTTATGCATACACCCGATGGCGCTTTCAAGCGTGTGTCTTATTAGCGTGTGAACTGTAACTGGGGTAGAGTTTTTCGTATGTCTTGACCCTTTAAAATTTGAAACTGGGGGTGACAAAACCCCCCACTTAAAATCATAAACAGGGAGTGAGTGTACCCTTAAAACAGGAAACAAAATCAGGAACCCTGGTATAAGCTATTATAACAGAATGACTGTGAGTGATCTGCATGTGCATGAGGCAGTGCAGCACTTTCTGCATTGTGTGTCACTGTGTGTGTGTTGTAGATGGTTTCATGGTAAGATCACGCGCCAAGAGGCTGAAGAGCTGCTGAAGCCTCGGGAAGACGGCCTCTTTCTGATTCGGGAGAGCAGCAATTACCCGGGGGACTACACGCTGTGCGTATGCCACATGGGCAGGGTGGAGCACTATCGTATTTTGTACCGAGAAAACCAGCTGACGATCGACGAGGAGGGCTTCTTTAGGACGCTGGACGACCTAGTGAAGGTAACGCTTTAAGCGACACCCCCCGCGTCAGTCAACTTGCTTCTCTCTCCTCTGTTCTAGATGGTTGCATCTTCAGATTTCTCGCGAGGAAACCGAGCAGCTGCTTCAGCCCCCGGTGGACGGCTTGTTCCTGATTAGGCAAAGCACGCGGCACCCTGGCGACTACACCCTGTCGATGAGCTACAACGGTGGGGTTGAGCACTACCATATCAAGCACAGGGACAACCGCTTCACTATCGATGAGGACGTTTACTTTGGCAATTTGGAAGAGCTTGTGCAGGTAAACTGGGGGTGGGGCACCCGTGTTTGCTGCCCCCCGTCAGACTACCATGCTTTCGTTTGGCTCTTGCCGCTGCACTTTGCCGGTGTTGCCGCCACTGACACTCTGCTGCACCTGTTGTTTGTCTCCTGGAGCTGGTCTCTCTCTCTAGATGTGTTTCTTCTCCGTTGCTCAAGAGTTGGAATCCACGTTTTTCTCATTTATTTCCGTCTTGTTCCGCTCATCTGCTGTTGATGGTGTTGCGTCCGTGTTGTTTTGTTAGCTCTTCAAATGAGAGTATCATCATCACCTTTGCTGTCGCGTACATAATCAGACATCATGTGAACTTTGGAAGCCATTGCTGCTTTTTATTTCGTTGTTAGGAATGGAAAACCTGGGTAATAGAAAGGGAATGGGAAAGCGTTAGAAGGGGAAGGAGCTGGTTTAAAAAAAAAAAAAGAAGCTGCATTGAAGGTGAGCACAAGGTTTTATCACTTCTTTGTAGACGTCAGTTTATTTGTCTCTATGAACACAAGAGCTGGTCACTGCTTTGCTATGGTGTTGCTTGCCATCTATCAAGTATTATCAATGTGATTTTTTGGAGTTATTTGTTGTATTCATGCTGAAGGGAGTCCTGCTGCCCTGATGGGAATGCAACAGCCGCTGCCTTTCACTCTTGTCTCTTCTGGTTTTATGCTCTGACATATTGTGCCGTTAGTGTCGTCATTTCATATTGTCGTCTTAGCTCTGTCAGTATGCTTTGATTTTTAAAACACACGAACAAGATTGACATGGCAGACCTCCATTAACCAAGACACTGTTTGGATGCGTTTCATGCATTTGGTAATTGTCTTTTCACATTTTCCCCCAAAAAATGTTTTGTTTTTTAATAGCTGTTGTTGGACTATTTGTGTCTGTTTTTTAGGCATATTTGTTGATCACTTTACTAGTTTGAACATTTTAAGCATGCATGGGTGCTAGTCTGCTACTCTTTCATTTTTACACTGATTTCAGTATTTTTTATTTTACCAGAAACTGAACTTCAGTTTTTAAAAAATTCATCCCCCCCCCAAATTTTTTATCACATGCGATTTGGGGCGTTTTGAAGTTGAACTTAGTTGTTTTTATATTGGAAGTTTAGAAAGGCAATGTAATAATTTTGCAAGGCTTATCAAACTCAAAAACTGTCTGTCTATCATTTTAACTGTCTGTCTATCTCATTATCTCTCTCTCTTAAGTTGCCCCCTTGAATCGTCTGACAGGGCTCTGCCCCTGTACCCTGCCGGGGGGGCCATGGGTCCCTGGACCCCTGCCTTTCAGTTTTTTTCTTTTGGGGGAGTTGCACCCATGAACATGTAACTTCACTGTCGGTAACAAAGAGCTTTATGTTATTTGAATAGTGACAAGTCCGTAGTATGAAGTGGCTGCGTGGTGCAGTTTGGTTATTGTGGACTGGATACGTTTAGTGTAGACTGGTTTTGCTCTGCTAAATCAGTAAAGGTCCAGGGTCTCCAACTCACAAATGGACCATGTTCAACATGTAAAGCTTCAGGTTATCATGAAAATTCCCCGCCCCCTCCACAAGTCTCTCCCTGTGGGGATACCGGGGGGGTCTTTGGTACCCCACCTTCTGGAAGTTCTGTGATAGCAACTCCTTCAGATCTATCACTCGCTTTGACTCTGCCTTTTCCTTCTTTTACTATCATCTACTATTTTTCTGACTTATTCAATTGGCCCATTCTCATGCCTTTTCTAAAAAAAACCCACCCGAAAACCCTGTAGTGAAGGGTTTGGAAATAAATGCATTCCTTATTACCAAAGTTTCCAGACACCTCCAGCCCGCAAGTTGGATGGAAAACAAGTTCTTTTGTATACATTTCTGTTGTATCCTATCTACTGCACCTGTTTGTGGTTCTCAGATCCACATATAGGAGTGTGTGTTTTTCGGCATACTCAGGAAATCTGTTTTTTGATTGCTGAAACTTACGGCTTCCGGTTTGTGGAGAGCTGAAATTTGTGACTTCCGGTTTGTGGAGTGCCAAAACTTGTTGCTTCCAGTTTGTGGAGTGCCGAAACTTGCTGTTTCTGGTTTGTGGAGTGCCGAAACTTGCTGTTTCTGATTTGTGGAGTGCCGAAATTTGCTGTTTCTGATTTGTGGAGTGCCGAAATTTGCTGTTTCTGATTTGTGGAGTGCAGAAACTTGCTGTTTCTGATTTGTGGAGTGCCGAAATTTGCTGTTTCTGATTTGTGGAATGCCGAAATTTGCTGTTTCTGATTTGTGGAGTGCCGAAACTTGCTGTTTCTGATTTGTGGAGTGCCGAAATTTGCTGTTTCTGATTTGTGGAGTGCCGAAACTTGCTGTTTCTGATTTGTGGAGTGCCGAAATTTGCTGTTTCTGATTTGTGGAGTGCCGAAACTTGCTGTTTCTGATTTGTGGAGTGCCGAAATTTGCTGTTTCTGATTTGTGGAGTGCCGAAATTTGCTGTTTCTGATTTGTGGAGTGCCGAAACTTGCTGTTTCTGATTTGTGGAGTGCCGAAATTTGCTGTTTCTGATTTGTGGAGTGCCGAAACTTGCTGTTTCTGATTTGTGGAGTGCCGAAACTTGCTGTTTCTGATTTGTGGAGTGCCGAAATTTGCTGTTTCTGATTTGTGGAGTGCCGAAATTTGCTGTTTCTGATTTGTGGAGTGCAGAAACTTGCTGTTTCTGATTTGTGGAGTGCCGAAACTTGCTGTTTCTGATTTGTGGAGTGCCGAAACTTGCTGTTTCTGATTTGTGGAGTGCCGAAACTTGCTGTTTCTGGTTTGTGGAGTACCGAAACTTGCTGTTTCTGATTTGTGGAGTGCCAAAACTTGTTGGTTCCGGTTTGTGGAGTGCCGAAACATGTGGTTTCCAGTCTGTGGAGTGTTGAAACTTGTTGCTTTTGGTAAATGTATTTGATTGAAAAAATTCAATAAGCCCTTAAGGGCAATCATGTTTTGAACCAAACTTATTTTAAGATGTGCATCTTTAAAACACACAAAAAAAACCTCCAAACCTCTACCTTATTTGCTGATAGTGTCAAAAAGTTTGCATGTGGTGTCAGCAATACCTGCTTTCTGAACATTTTGACGGCGATGATGACTGTGCATTTTGAGATTTATTATAATTATACTAACATGTCATCGTCATTCTGTTTCACATAAGACAAGCATGAGCATTTGACTCTTACGCTTAACTGTGACAGTGACTGCTATGATTTAGAGTTTCAGTTTCTTTGTAAACTGTGATATATTGCATTGTGAGGTAGTACAAATAACATACATAGAACGAGTTAAAATGTGCATGAACATTTTGACTTGAATGCTACCAGAACTGTTAATTTAGTTGTCAAAATATCAGGTTTGTGGCGTGATAACATAAAAGATGCTTTGCTGTATGATTGCTCTTTTTGCGAAGTGGTGATAAATCATCTGGATTTGTCAAGCGAACGATGGATATAGTACAGTGTACTTGTTCTGTTATTTTTGCGAAGGACAACTGCGACATTATAGTTTATTAGAAGTCCATGTGTGAACATGTAAAAACAATGCTTTGGATTGAAAGAATATGTTAATATTTTTGGTATGGGTGATGTATTTCACATACTTTGTACAGTTTACAATTTACCGTACTTGACGGACTAGAAGGCGCACCACCAAACTTTTACAGAAAATTTGGATTTCGTTATATTTTCTTACTGTTTTATTGGTCATGTTATTGGCCACTGCAACTAGGGTTATTAGTGCCCTTGACAGCGAGAGTGAAGCCCTTGTTGATCAGTATCCAAAAGAGCATTCACTCTTGCAAAAAGCAGGCATTTATTGACCTCAAATAGGGTTATTGGTGAGAGTTACGCCCTTGTTTGGTCAGTACTCAAACATCTACCAAGGGCATTTACTCTAGCAAAAGGTGGTTGTTGCAGTGGCCAATAAGGCGCAAGGGTCTCAGTCAAGCAAAAAATGTATCGCCTTATGTTATAGTCTGTCAAATACGGCAGTTCTTCTGCTGCAATCTGAATACCATGGAAAGTGTTTGGATACAAGTAGTGTTGAAATACATTATAATGGGTGCATTGTTGCATTAATGTAATGGTAATGATCAGATAATGTATTATAGCAATATATGTGCTTTGCTGTAGATATTAGTTATAAAATGTACACATACAATACAATGCGTTGATTTGTAAGCAGGCAATAATTTTATGTTATAGAGCGAATCAAGAAAATGTACTGAAAAATAGTCATAATATAAATTTTATTTTAAATCTTTCTGTTCTTACTAGCTGCTTTGAGGTGCATTTTTTAAAAAAAATTTGGAAAAAATTAGCACATACAAACAATGCTGTCTTTTCTGTTTGGAGTTCACCTTATTTTTCCACACGTCTTCAAGTTTATGCCAATAATCAGAGGAAAATCTCTTTAACGGCACTAAAGAGAAACTTGAGTTTTTTGTGTGATATACTGTTTGTTTTTGTTATTTTAATTTAAGATTGGAATTGGTACTATCTGTCTCATACCAGATTTAGAATTGCTAAATAAAACACCCCAGCTATTTTGTGAAGGTTTAATAATAATAATAAATGAACACTTATATAGCGCTTTTCATCGAGCACAAAGCGCTTTACAATCAGCATTGAAACACTCACATACACACACACACACACACGCACAACAGACACACACGCACGTACGTGTACGCACGTGAGTGAACGCGTTCTTGCACACAGACATACACACACAGACCCACACACATTTCATCAAACACACAGAAAACACATGCTCGCTGAAACGCACACACACTTACCCAAACATACACTTGTACAAACACACGTTCACGCACACACACAGATACACACAAACACACACGCGCACTCACATACACAAAACACACACGTGCACTCACACTCACAGACACACTTTGATAACAAGTGCACACATGCACAAATTCACATGCACGCAACCACTTTAACATGCATAAACTTTTAAAAACATTTTGTTTCATGTCTAATATCACGAGAAGTGGATAGACGTTAAATGAAAGACACACACACATGCAAGCACATATACCCACACAGAACGCACACAGGTTTCTGTTTGTGAATTTGATACAGTACATGCAGTTACATTTAGTGTTTTCTCGAGTTACAGGTAAGAGAATGTTTGAAACGTGAAAGCACATGCATGTAGAGGAATAATTCAGTGTTTGCATATAATATGAATTTGAGACAAATGCCTTGAATTTGATTTAAATAAAAAATAAAAAAATTCCTTAATTAAGATTTAAAAGAAAGGTAAATGCAAATACTGCTCTTCAGTTGCAGTAAAATATTGAAAGAAATGTGAAATTATAATCATTCTCATAATCATCACCATCCTTCTCCTCCCTTTTCTTCTACTTCTTCTTTTCCTTGCATTTTTGTATGCTAGTCTGTCGTTTCCGACAATGACTGCCAGATAGCAGAGGGGGCTAATACTATTCCGGCGGGCTTGGCGATAATTTGTTTATAGTGGAGATGCCTTGTCCAGGGTACATCCCCAGTCTCTCGGCCAAAGGGATTTGAGGACATGGCTGGTGTTGAGGAAGGTCCCCAAAGGCCAGCCCATCCCTTTGCTTGCAGCACCAGAGCCGGCGCCAAGGGCCCCCTCGTTCCGAGTCATAGTCTTCTACAAGAGACTAAACTGTACAGTGATTTTCCATTGCTGTAGAAAATCATCTATTGTACCTTGCATTAAAAGTTATCGATAAAATAACCACCTCCTTTCACATGCATGAACATGTTCTTTACAATCTCTTGTGGACTTGTCAGTGATCACATTTACTGGTGAATATCCGTAAAATACTGATTGCAACACAAAAATACTGAAAAAAAAGTCTGACCTGTCAGTCCCAGGGACTGATAAATTTTTGCTAGGACTGAAAAATTGTTTTAACAGAGGCTTTGATTTTGTGGTTTTTCACTGGTTTTTGTTTTCCTGGGACTGGTTTCGACACTGGTTGTTGGGAGGGGGGACACTGCGTTGATGGGACTGGTTTTCAAAATGTCTAGCGCGAT
>JAGGCT020001062.1:17500-25000 GCA_017654935.2 Phymorhynchus buccinoides | reverse complement strand
CAGTAGCTGAGTTAAACATCACAAATACAAATAAATTGTCCAGTGCCTGTTCTTTGAGAGTCCTTCGGGTTGACGTTTTGTATTTTTAATATTGTATTGTATTATAGGACATTTTATTCACAAAAGGTCCTTTAATTGATTTGGAAATATTTACAACCAGATATACACAATGGAAAAATGTCTATTAAAAAGGTTATTGTCATTCAGAAAAAATGCAATACACAGGACAAGTTGATACTCTGGATTCTGCAGGGACAGCGTCACAAGGACTCCACCCACCCACCCCCAACTCCACCACTCATCATACAAATATAATATTTAGATTCATATGATAGTATTAGGCCATATAATGTTATTGAAATTAAACAAAAGCAATCACACATTCATTGAGCACTGGTATTGTACTAGAGCTATTCCCTTGGCACATTTGAACAGGCCCTTAAATAGTATAAATCGTCAAAACTAAGTTTTGTCATATTATACTCGGAACCCTGACAAAAATAAAAACTGACCTATTTGTTGCACAAAAAAGGAAAGATTACGGGAAATAAAAATTGATCCCGTCCAGTATAAGGTTTTCATAGGCCGGATTTCCTCGGAAACTTTGAACCCTATGTTTTTTAGGTTTGGGGTACCATAACCAATGCAACAAAACCAAAAAATAAATTTTAGCAAAGATATTGAGCGAACCCCTATTTTCACTACATAGCAACCTGCACTAAAACCACGATTGTTTTCTCACGACCCCCCCCCCCCCCCCCCCCTACCCTCTCAAACTTCTAACCCATCCCCACGGCTTTGCATGTCCAACATGATTATTCCCTATTCCCTTTGTTTCACAGTGCGCCGTTGGGAACTCTCTCTACTACTTCGTCTCCGGTTGAAACCCCATGACTGGACGAATCGAATTAGCTGGGGAAATGAGTTGACGGTGTCTTTATTTTTCTTGTAGCGAGCGGTTGGCTGGTTCAGGCGCCCCGACGACCCCTGGGTTAAGGGCAGTCCCTTAACCCAGGGGTCGTCCGCCTCGTCCCTTAACCCAGGGGTCGTCGGGGCGCAGGGCGCCTCGTCCCTTAACCCAGGGGTCGTCGTCCCTTAACCCAGGGGTCGTCAGGGCGCCTCGTCCCTTAACCCAGGGGTCGTCAGGGCGCCTCGTCCCTTAACCCAGGGGTCGTCAGGGCGCCTCGTCCCTTAACCCAGGGGTCGTCAGGGCGCCTCGTCCCTTAACCCAGGGGTCGTCAGGGCGCCTCGTCCCTTAACCCAGGGGTCGTCAGGGCGCCTCGTCCCTTAACCCAGGGGTCGTCAGGGCGCCTCGTCCCTTAACCCAGGGGTCGTCAGGGCGCCTCGTCCCTTAACCCAGGGGTCGTCAGGGCGCCTCGTCCCTTAACCCAGGGGTCGTCAGGGCGCCTCGTCCCTTAACCCAGGGGTCGTCAGGGCGCCTCGTCCCTTAACCCAGGGGTCGTCAGGGCGCCTCGAGATTTGATGATCGGTTTCCGTCCTTGTCTGTTTCTCCGTGTCATTTTATTGGACTTTCTAAAGGCCACGTTTACTCATGTGCGTATTGAATATTATTGACTTTATTGATTGTATTGATTTTTAAACAGGACAGAGGCAGCCCTTTATCTCTATCACCTCTGACGATGTTTCCATTATGCCTTTCATTTGTTTAACTAATTGTAGGTTTGCATATCTGCCGATCTCTGTTCACAACATTCTTCCCTCCAAAATGTGAGACATATTTTAATGAACTTTATTTTGTACTAGTTAGGCGTTACCTGAAAACATTTTAGTTTCGATCAATTGTTATTTTCGATAAGATTAAGCGAAACTCTTATAGTGCTTTCAGTAACTGGACACTTCAACATCAGTGTTGCATACTGGCAATCATCTGATTGGCTGTTTATCGAAAGTATTGTTGGTACACATGATTTATGAATACTACCATGTCTGACCAAAGTGTGACTTGCAGTAACTCGGTCAATAATTATCTGCCTGTTCTTCTGATTGAGATAAGTGTAACTGCTTTCGAAAAGTGAAGTTTTAGATACAACATGCGTATCATGCAACAGTGTCCCATTCAAAAGGCAAGTTTGTTTGGGTTTTCCCCCGCTGCTCTTCGTTATTGCTTTTTTTATATTTTTGGCTTGAGATAAACATCACAAGTGTGTGCCGAGGCATTTTCTCTTTGTTTTGTTTTTCTGCACTGCACATCTACACTGAAACAAACACTTCATAAGACGATATAATTGAGGTCTGAAAGTAAATGGATGTAGATAAGTTGCAAAATCGTGTTTCTGCGTAGTCTATCTAATGCACGTGCGTGAACGCTTGCACAATCGAAGTCTCTCTCTCTCTCTCTCTCTCTCTCTCTCTCTCTCTCTCTCTCTCTCTCTCTCTCTCTCTCTCTCTCTCTCTCTCTCTCTCTCTCTCTCTCTCTCTCTCTCTTCTGTGCTCCCTCTCCCATACCTTCTTTCCAATAACCGGTGTATGTGTATGTGTTTGTGTGTGTACCCGTGTGTGTTAATGCGCTCGCGTGCTTACATATTATAATTGTAATGGGCGAGTGGTTGCATGTGATTGTGTGTGCGAATGTGTGAAAGAAAATGCGAATTCGAAAACGAAAACGTTTATGTGTATGAATAGAAGAGAAGGAGAGAGAGAGTGTGTGTGAGTTTGTCTGTCCGTGTGTCCGTCCGTCTGTCTGTCTGTTTGTCCGCCAAAACAAAACACCAGAAGCCAGACGCGCCTCATCCATCAATGGAAGATGAGGCAGATGACCCGTAACCAAATGAGTTGTAGAAGCAGAAAAGAAACTTAAATCATGAAGGACAGAGTGTTTCGCTAGGTGGGGTTGTGGTATGGTATAAAGAATGAACAAAATTGGTTTAGCATCTGTATTGTTAAAAATTCAGGACTTTCCTGGTGTTGCACTGCCTCCGGGCATTGCCTCCATGATCATTCCCACCATAGTTATATCTACTAATGTCCGATATGTGTCTGTTTCAGACCGGAGGACGTTAAGCAGAATTTCATTGTCGGATGCCAAAATCAAGAACTGACTCGGAAGATTTGTTTTCATTAACTACAACAATTTGTTTTCTTTCATGAAGATAAGAACGAAACCAGTTGAGGGTAGTGCTGGTGATTCCATTTTTTTTAATTTGTTCGAGACGAGGGAGAGGCATGTCATGATCGACTGTATGGAAGGCAGCTGACAGATCAAGGAGTAGGAGAACCGAAACTTTGTCTTCGTCTAGAGAGAGAAGTAAATCGTTCAGAACTCGCAACAGGACTGTCTCTGTGCTGAATGTTATTGTGTATCTCTGTAGTGTTTCTAAATTTCTGACTCCAGTCTGCATTGTGTGATTAAGTAGACGAGCCCGCGTGTTTTTGATCAGAGTATGATCTGGTGAATCGCTGGACCATTCAGAAACCATTACGCTTTGGCCATCAAACCAGTATTTTTGTCACATTTTGTGTTTGTGACTGTTTTTCTACACTAACGTTTAGCCAGTAAGTGTGGTTTGTTGCAAAGAAGAGGTATTTGTAACTTGATAAACATTTGTTTGATCAAATAAGTATCTATTAATGTGAAGACAGGAGTGATTTCCCTTGCCATCAATACAAATGTGGGCAAAATTTGGGCTGTGAATACATTACTTTGCATTGATGTTTTGCCGAGATCTTAGCATATTTTGATTAAATCTACTCAGAGCTTCCACCTGAGAAAAATCACATTCTATTGGGCTGCATTTTTATGGGCTACACAATAAATATATGTATATGCTTTATATTTTTGCTCATTAACCTAGCGGTGGTGACGTCATGTTGTCAAATTATACGCATTTATTGCAATATAATAACTCTACAAACAGCACAGATTGTCTGCTTTGTACCAATGCAAATTTAAAGTAACTAAAACTACAATTGGTCCACAACAAATCAACTAACCCAGTCACCCAAGGTCACTTTGTGTGTAATTTCGGCTCACCCAGTGCCTTGCATCACGTCAGTTCTTTCATCTGCCTTCAAACTGTTAATAATAATGGCTAGGAAAATGTCCAAATGATTTTTTATGAACTATTTGATTGCGCTTATCTGCATTTTACTGCTCAATGCTGATATTGGTTTGTTTGTTTTTGTTCTACTTTCATTTTTCAATGTGCATGTGCTTTCAATATGGCTGCCGTCAAGGGTGTGTTTTGGGCTGATTTTATAAACTGACATCATTAGCTCTGATGGTTATCATTTAGAGAGCAAGCTATTTTAAAATAATGTTTAAAGTTATATACCCAAATTCACATTTTCAATTAAAAAAACCAATCTGTATAAACACATTCATAAATACAGCACCTATCACAGACAATGCAAGGACATCGGTACAAGAAATTGAAGCAGATATAAATTTCATTTAAAACCAAGACTGTCTGTCTCCCTGAAGAAAAAGAAGAAGAAGAAGAAGAAGAAGAAGAAGAAGAAGAAGAAGAAGAAGAAGAAGAAGAAGAAGAAGAAGAAGAAGAAGAAGAAGAAGAAGAAGAAGAAAGATAGCAACAACAACAACACACAACACACAATAACAACAACAACGACAGCGAAAGAAAAAAATAATTACAGTCATTGGCACAGATAATTATTTTATGAATCAAAGATAAAAAGGAAAAAAGAAGCATCAGGTCTAAAGAGACTTCCATTGCACGGGATGGAGGGAAGAGACAGTAAAAGTAACCCGAAGAACTTCGAGAACAACACAATTTCTTTGGAGAGAACAGGATGGCAGAACAAGAAAAGAATAGAAAAACAAAACAGCAAACAAATAAAAAAGACCCAGACAAACATCGAGGACAATTTATGTTCGATGAAGATCCTTGAACCTAATCCCAAAGACCTTGAGACGTTAACAATAACAACAACAACATGAACTGCACACAATGGCATTGCCAGTTTCAACAACATTGTCTCTTCGCGTGATGAGCACTGGAATTGGGACTTCTTTGCTACGAAAGAAGTCCGAACTGAGAGAATATATACATGAATCAAATTACTGTTCAAGAAACAAAACAAAGCAACACCAAATAAACAAACAATGAACAAAAAGATTTTGAAACAAAATCCAAACTTAAAAACAAAAAAACAAAATAAAGGACAATAATAATGCGAAATTCAGAAATAAATGTAGATAGATGAGAATGGAAGAATGGAAGAATGAACGAAAACAAAAACCGCAGGGGAAAATATAATCCAACACAAAGCAAGATAAAACAAACAATAGAAGATTCTCGGAGAATGAGATTATCAGCAAAGAAGCAACGAATGAGAGGACGAAAGAAAGACAAGATATCGAGAAACGAGAGGAAAGACAATCCGTAAAGAAGGAAGGCAAATTTGATTTGCTTCCTACACAGTGTAGCGATGCTGCGTGTCTTTCCCCCCATTCATTCACAAGCGCACAGGCTATATAACCCGTGCATGATAAGACAAATACATTATAAAAAGGGTAAAGAAAAAAAGCAACAACAAAAATAAATTTGCAAAGAAAAAAACAGAAATAGAGGAGGAGAAAGAAAGACAAGAGAGTAAATGCTGAGAGAAAGAAACAAAGAAAGCAATATGTTTCAAGACAGAAAGGATGATCAAAATAGAAGGGGGAAAAGAAGAAAGATTAAGGACCAGCACCCACTGCAGCCTACCTCTCCTTCCCCTACCCTTTTCATTCCCTTCTAACAAAGATGACGACGATGGATTTAGAGCAGTGAAAGAAGCAAGATAAAGAATAAGAGAGAAAACATAGAAGAAAGGAGAGAAGAAGCAAAAACAAGAAAACAAGGGGGGTAACAAAGATACGATAAAGACTAAAAGGGAAAAAAACTAAATATACAAAAGACAAAATTAAGACAGAAAGTAGAAAGGAAAAAGAAAAGACTCATAAAACTAATAATAATCATCATCATCATCATCATCATCATCATCATAATAATGATTTTTTTAAATAGCGCAATACGTCTCAGTTAAACTGGAGCTCTTTGCGCTTTACAAATGATTAAAATAAGATATTTAAATAAGCGTCACTATAGTAATACATAAAAACTACAATGAATACTAGGTATAAACACAGATCAGATAAACATCAAGAATAGGCAATATATCTTCAATCACACTCAGACGAACAAAGATTAGTACATTAATATGAATTAAAGAAATAATTTAAACATCAGTATGCTGTTCCAAAAAAAAAAAAAAAAAAAATCAAATGCAACAACTCATCACTTTGAGTTTATCGTTATTTATTGGCCCACCGAAAAATAAATGTAGCAACGTGGAAGAAGCGAGAATGTCCAAACTTGTTACATTTTTTCATTCACTTTCAAAGGTGCGTTAACTGTACAGTACCGATCCAGTGTGCCACGTCCAGAATCAGTAGGGAGATTATATCACATCCATTGCCTTTCTGAACACTGTTGCATTTCTTTCTTTTTTAACATTATGAAGGAAACATGGAGGGAATGGGGGAAATAAAAGCAACAGCAGCAGATGCAAAACAAGGGCATCGCCGAGCGGCAGATATGTCCTTTGCCGGCTACGCCCTGTACCTGCCCCACCCTGTACCTACCTTGCCCCTCACATCTTAGGTCCCCGTTCTCCTTGTGACCTTTGGGTGAAGCACCCACACACCCTTGACTGGGTGCAAATCGTTTTCCGGGATGCATACCCTTAATTGGTGGGATGCACACCCGTAACACTGAGACATGTCTGCCACTCGGCGACATTTAACCCTTTCACCGCCAATGTCGCATTTTAGCACCACAATGGTTTAACACCCATGTCACTAAAATGCATCAAGTCAGGGCCTGTTATCTGAAGACCCTATTTTCTTAATTTTTGGGAGGTAAGGATAGGCCTAATGTTATACATGTCACAGAGGAATTCCCAATATTGCAGATGATGATTTTTGTCTACCCAGTTAAGTTTAATGGTATTTTTTTGCTGAAAAATGGCTGGCGGCGAAAGGGTTAAGCCCCACGTGGCACATTCTGTGCTAGGTTGTCTTTTACGTTTAGTATTAGACCCCCTCCTTTACCGGGATGTACACCCTTAATTAGTGGGGTGTACACCCTTAATGGGGTGTACACCCTTAACTCGGAGACATGTCTGCCGCTCGGCGACATTAAAATCCCACGTGGCATAATTTGTACTGCAATGTCTTCTACTCTTCTTTTTACACCTCCCCACAACATTTAGAGTGATTCTATACAGTACTTCACGAGATATGAGAGGGTGAAGAAAAACGGAAACATGTCTGCCGCTCGGCGACATTGTATACTCGAGGGATAATTTATGTACGAATGTGTTATACTCTTAGCGTCACATCCTGACACAAAGTTGGAAGGGATTCTGTCTTCTAGTTCACGAGATACAGTTTGAACAAGAAATATATAGCGCAAAGAAGGAAATTTCGGTTTTCAAGGTCACACTTCAAGGTCAAGGTCAGCATGGCGATAATGT
>JAGGCT020001062.1:0-10000 GCA_017654935.2 Phymorhynchus buccinoides | reverse complement strand
CACACACACACACACACACACACACACACACACACACACACACACACACATACATACATACATACACACACGCACACATACACACACAACACACACATTATGCGCACGCATACAACCCTTTATCTACCAATCCATCTAACTTATGCTTACACATACATACAAACATACAACTTGCATTCACAATTTATATATTATACAAATATCTTAGTCTATATGCATACATTCTACATGCATACACAAACATACATAGATAGGCCTACATAGATACATAGATAGAAAGATAGATAGACAGGTACATTCATACATACATACATACATACATGCATACATACATACATACATACATACATACATACATACATACATACATACATACATACATACATACATGCATATACACATACATGCATACATACATTCGTACATGTGTTGGGGGAAAATATGCATACGATGGACAATTTTCAAATTGGTCTCACTACAGTTATTCCACAGTGTCGACGCATAATCAATTAATGATAGAATGTGGGCATTAAAGAAGAGTTTACGAGAATGAATATCTAATACGTTTTTGATTTTAGTCAATTGGAACGGGGTTTTTTTTAAAGACATTTTCCCAAGGATATAATCTGATCAGACCAAGAGAGATCTTTGTCAACAATGATGCCTAATATTTTATGAGAGTCAACTTCTTCAATTTTGTTGTTTCGTATATATAAACATGGAAATTTGTTCTTAATTGTTTTGCCGTTTTTGCGTTGTTATTATGTACATGCACTTGTTTTTGTATTTAAGGACATGTGATTTAATTCAGTCCAGGTGACTTATTCTGAAGTTTACATCCTAGTTTTTCGGAATCAGAATCACTGGAGTGAACAGACGTTGTCTGCAAACATTTCACATTTTCTTGAAATAGAACAGGGTAAATCATTCACATAAAGAGAAACTAAGAGAGGTCCAAGCACAGAGCCTTGAGGTACTTCATACGTGACTGGCAATCGTGCTGAAATTGTATTGTTTATAACCACTGGCTGCACTCAATCGCTCAAAAAGGATGACATCAGATTTATAAATTCTGGAGTTAGCTTGTAAAGTTCTAATTTTCGTAGCAACAGAGAATGGTTAATCACATCAAAAGCTTTTACAAAATCTATGAAGAGAATACTGTTAAATGTATTGTCATTTACATTACAAAGAAAGCTATCAATAAGCTGTATCAGTGCGGTATGGCAATAACGTTTTTTACGGAAGCCAGACTGGTCGCCATGTAGTAAGTAATTCTTATCAAGGTATGAATGTGTTTTTCGATAGGCTTTGATATGGCTGACAAAATGGCAATGGGTTAGTAATTTGAGGGATTAGATGTTTCACCAGATTTATAAAGAGGGGCAACCTTAGCTTGTTTGAAATGAATAGGAAAACATTGCTTATCAATACACAAATTATGCAAATACGTTAACGAATCTGAAATAATAAGACATGCAACTTTTAATATATTAGTATCTAAGCCATCTAAATCACGGGTTCCTGGTCGTCTTAAAGAAGACAGGCTTTTATTAACATCGAAAACAGTCATTGGCTGAAGAACAAAAGGATAATGAAAATCTTTTGAGTCAAGGTAGTAAAAGTGCCAATTCAGTGGACCTGTCATGTTTTATAACTTTTTCTTTTATGTTTGCAAAGTGGTCATTCAACTGGTCTGCGGATATATCTTTAATGCTTTGTTGACTCCTGGATGCTTTTTTTAATTAGTGAATATGTTTATAGCCTTCCATATTTGACTTGAGTCTTTTAATAATAATAATAATAATAATAATAATAATAATAATAATAATAATAATAATAATAATAATAATAAAGAAAGCTTATTTAGCGCACATTCCAGGCTAGCTGCTCATGGCGATTTACAAATATTACATTTAACCAAATCACATCAATACTCATGCTCGCACGCACACAAACACACAATCTGACGAAGACAGCATATCATTTACATGCGCATGCACACATGCATATATACGTACGTACGTGCGTACATACATAAATGCATACATACACAAAGACACAAACACACACATACATACACACCTATGCCTACACACGCACGAGCACACGCACACACGTGCATGCACGGAAATGTGCGCACATGCACAAGCACATGCCAGCGCGCGCATGCGCGCACGAACACACACACTTTCTGTCTCCCACCTTTCCCATGCCATTCCTCATCCGCACACGCTTTTATTCTCACAATCCGATCATGGTGGACAGTAGGCCTAGTGTTCAGAGAATAGATGGGTTTTCTGGTTGGTTTTGAAAACTAACAGGGAGTTGGAATGTCTGAGAGACAGAGGGAGTTTGTTCCCAGTAGCTGGGGCCTGAAAAGAAAAGGATCTCTCGCCATAAATTTTCGTTTTAATTGAGGGAGGCTGTAGAAAACGAGAATCAGAAGAAGAACGAAGCTGACGAGATGGAATGTAAGTATGAAGTAGATCAGATAGGTAAGTAGGAGCAGAGCCAGAAATGACAGCAAAGCTAAGAGCGGAAAGCTTGTAGGTGATCCTGTTGGAGGACTTAAGGATTAGTCATGCAGCATTGTTTTGGATTCTTTGGAGTTTGTTGAGAAGGTACTTTGGAAGGCCAGCAAGAAGAGAGTTGCAATAATCTATTCTCGAGAGGACAAATGCACAGACCAAGGTTTTAGTGGCATCAGTGGAGTGATAGTGACGAACAGAACTGATCTTACGAAGCTCAAAATAGGCAGATCTGTTGATAATAGACGCATACTGCTGAAGGAAGATACTTTGATCCAATGTGACACCAAGACTGCGGACAGAAGAGGAGAAGGAGATAGTGGTGTTGTTGATTGTGACAGAGCTGGAAGGGTAGCAAGATTGAGCATTTTCGTTGGGCATGCTAACATAATTTCAGTTTTTTCCTCATTAAGTTGCAGCTTGTTGTGGGTCATCCAGATTATAAGGTCCGCGATATCAGCCCATCGACTTCAGCAAGAGTGGCCGACTCATATACTTCTGTATCGTCCACAAAACTCTCATGTGACAAGGCATGTTGACTGATAACATCGGACACAGGAGCAGCATAGAGCACAAAAAGAATGGGTCCCAGAACAGAGGGGGGACGGCTTAAAGTATCTGCCACTAACACAAACTGTCTGCATACGATTAGCCAAGTAGCTGTCAAACCAGGAGATCATGAATGCCAAAAGAATGTTTGAGTCTGCGAATAAGAATGGAATGATCAATAGTGTCGAAAGCGGCACTGAGGTCAAGCAAAGCTAAGAGAGAAACTTTGTTGTCATCAACACCTAAAAGAATGTCATTAACAGTTTTAAGAAGGGCTGTCTCTGTGCCATTGGATTTCCGATAAGCGGATTGGTGGGGGTTCAGAAGGTGATTTTGTTCTAGGTGTGCAAGTAGTTGACAAAGTACAACCCGTTCGGTGATTTTTGAAAGAAAGGAGAGATTGGAAACCGGTCTGTAGCTTTTCAGATTGTCATGGTCAAGGGAGGGTTTCTTTAACAATGGGTGGACAATAGCAGATTTAAAGACAGAAGGGAAGGAGCCAGTCAAGAGATAATCGTTTATAATATGAGTGACATGGGGCAGCAGTACATCCATACATTCACAAAACAGGGATGATGGGATGGGGTCCAGTTCACATGATATGGGACTCGCGCCTAAACACAGTTCTTTCACAAACTTTTCTGAGACAGGCTCAAACCTCTGCAAAACTGGGTCGCAGTACATTCTGTCAGTGACTGGTGATGGGGGGACATCAGCAGAATCAAGTTTTTCACGGATGGAACTTATTTTCGTTTGGAAAAGGTCAGAAAATTTTTGAGGGAGATCTTGCACTTTAAAAACTGAAGGGAGTGGGGAATGCTTTACCCAAAATGCTGTTTGAGACACTGAACAACTGCTTCACTGTGGTTCATGCAAGTATCTTGGTTGAGTAAAACGCAGTCGACAATGTAGGTCACGTGGTTCCTGGCAGCCTGGAACACCTGCCGATGAACCGTCACTGCTCCTCAGCTCTCCTCCTCTCCTGCTTGGCGTCCTGGAGCTCAGGCCCCACCGCGTTGTACCAGGGAGAGGGGGGACGGGTAGACACCGAGCGGCGTGTGACGGGGGCGTGTTGATCCAGGGTGGCATGAAGGACCCCGAACAGCTGGTCTGCAGACGGCTGAAGGGGAAGGTGGGCCTGGAGGTCGGCTCTGAAGGCCTCGATGTTGATGGACGCCAGGCGGCGAACGTCTTTGTAGACTCTGGCAGACGGAGGCTTGGCGAGGTGGAGCCTACATCTGACAGAAATGATCTGACGACAGAGTGGGCTCCACTGTCGTCGACTGCAGCAGACGATCATCCTCCCTGTGCAAAACCTAGTCGACAATATGGCCTCTGGTATGGGTGGTTTCAGATACAATCTGAGAGAGGTCGAACATTTTGATAGTGTCCAGCACTTTGGATGTGTAGAAGTGGAACGGGTCATCGAAATGAAAATTAAAATCGCCCACAATCAGAAGTGAACCAGACAAACTGTTGGTGTACTCCAAAAAGTCTGGGAGCTGGTCGATGAACATGGAGTCTGACAATTTGTTTTTTTTGTTTGGAGGTATACACAGAAAATATTCAGAGTGTTCTGTAGGATAGTGTCAGCTGGGAAAGTTCGAAAGAAGAGTGGCTGAACAGGAAGTTTGCTGTGAAAGTGACGTGTGGTTTCAGAGTATCAGAGAAACCGAAGGCTAGGCCACCTCCACAAGTGGTTGTACATCGTGGGAAGGAGGCAGTGGAAAATCATGGTTGAAGTTGAAGAACATCTTTCTGAAATAGTTATGTTTAGCTTTAAGTTTTATAGTTTTAACTTTGTTTCTTTGGTTTGTAAATTGCTGTTTTGTGCCATGGTTGCTGAGATCACCGCGTCTATTTATTTCATCTTCTATTTCTTTATTAATACATGGGGGTTGCTTTCTTGCCTGACTCTTTTTTTAACGAACGGGGCATGTTCATCATATACTGACAGAAATGTATTTATCCAAAATTCAGTTGCTTGGTTAGGATCTCTGATTTGGTATATGAAATCAATTTGCAAGGTCTTTGAGAAAATCTTGTTCATTAATTTTTTTTAAACTTCTGTTATATATAGTCTTTGGAATTTTGATGTGTTTTATACCAGGTAAGACAGATGACATTGCGATCACTACAGCCAACAATGGATTGTTTATTGCTAGCATAGATGTGGTCAATCAATGATTTAGTTACGCGGGTTGGTAAGTTCGAATCCAAATGATACCATTTCGGTTTGGGTTTCAATAAATCAATATTAAAATATCCCAAAACTATTGTTTTTTCATCCATTAAAGAATTAAAGTGATCATACCAGACTGATGTTTCTGCTGGGTTTCTGTATACAAATCCTATTAGTAATGGTTTATTATGTTTAGAGTGACTTCTATCCATATTGATTCAACAAATTCATTATTAACGTTGTCAGCTTTGGGTTTATGTGGGTCTAATCTCATTATCTGATATCTGTATTAGTGATTTATGATGATAATCGATATTCTGCCAGACAGAGCAGATGAAACCTGTTACCATTGTTATGAAGAATCGTGCCAATGTGATCTGTCTTATTCCTGGCATTGTTAATGTTAAGGTAACCAACACGTAAACCATGCTTAACTGGCCACGTGTCTAAAGTAGTACACATTATTCAAACTGTTAAGAATTTCTCCAACAATACACTGTCTTAACATAAAATTGAAGATGACTTATACAAACAACAATAATAGGGGCAACACATTGCCAAAAAAAGAAATCGTGTGTGTGTGTGTGTGTGTGTGTGTGTGTGTGTGTGTGTGTGTGTGTGTGTGTGTGTGTGTGTGTGTGTGTGTGTGTGTGTGTGTGTGTGTGTGTGTGTGTGTGAGAGAGAGAGAGAGAGAGAGAGAGAGAGAGAGAGAGAGAGAGAGAGAGAGAGAGAGAGAGAGAGAGAGAGAGAGAGAGAGAGAGAGAGAGAGAGAGAGAGAGAGAGAGAGAGAGAGAGATAACAGGAAAGACAAAAAAGTCAGACACGAACAGAAAGAGACAGACGGACATACAGATAAACATAAATACTAAGACTCAATAAGAAGAATGGATCAGTCAGAGATGATACAATTTATTAAAACCATCCTTTCTGTGTGCACAATTCTCTTGAAAAAGCAGTACTTAGAACAAAAGTAACACAATAACCCACAAATGCACAATATCAATCTACGTCATATACATTAGTAATTATCATATTATATATATAGCATGACAATTTCACGAAAACATATTAAATCTTGTTGGTGAATCTTTCAAAATCAAAACTAAATCCGATTCAATAATCATCTAAATACACTTAGCAGTAAAATGCGAATCGAATAAAGCATTACAGTTCCATGTTGATAATTTATATGAGATTCAAATATCAATTCGGTCAAATAGTCGAAACTAAACTTTAGAAATCTCTTTTCTTTTAAACATAAATCGAAGGCCAAGCAATTGGACTTTTTTTTTTAACTTGACACTACATATTATGGGGATAAAAAATAAATAGGTTAAATACGGGCAACTTGTGAAGAATATTATGATAAATTATCTGCTCCTCTATTATTACAATGAAAAATTGAAGAATTATGATATATCAGTAAAGGAGAAAATCACACGACATCCCAAACTAAGTACAACAGTAATAAGACTTTAAAAAAAAAGGACAACAAATAAACAAAACAACAATCAATCAATCAATCAATCAATTAATCAGCAAACCACTCACCAGAAAAGTTAGAAACTGGACGCATCCACCATACAAACAGAATCTTCGAAATTATCATCGTCATCGACGTCATTGTCATTGTGGTCATCATCAAAGACTCTGTCATTTTCGTCATCATCGTGGTGGTAATGATAAGCATTTCAAAATCACTGCATGCCCTCCTGTGACACACGCGCACACTGAGTTGCTGTCGCGGGCCGTAGAACCATTCACTCGCTCACTCTAAAGTTCCAGAAAGAGTCCGATTTGGCAAAGACTCTTAACTTTCATCCCCGTTCTCTCTAAAGTGGCAGGGTTGTGGAGAAAGAGAGAAGAAAAACCCCGGATTTCTCTGCCTGCCTGCCTGTCTGCCTGCCTGCCTCTCTGTCTGTCTGCCTGCCTGCCTGCCTGCCAGCGTGCTTGCCTGCTTGTACCTTCCCACTCCCCTGCTCGCGTGCGTGTGTACATCTTTCTAAAAATAGTACGCCGATGTTTACGCTTGTGGTTCTATAGTAATAGAGCAAGGAACGACTTTTTGCTCGTCTAGCACTGAGATGGTTTTTGTCTTGCTGATAGTATAAAAAAGAAGAAGAAGAAACCTTGGACAAACAAAGATGATTGACGCCGTTGTCAATAATAATAATAATAATAATAAAAACATTTTTGACGACGATGATGGATTTGGGCTACTTTTTTTTTTTTTAGATCAAATTCTTAGAACATACTCGTTGCCTTTCAGTCTCTGTTTGTTTGTCACTTTCTGTCTCGGCCTCTGTCTCTGTCTGTTGTTTCTCTCTCTGTCTCTGTGTCTCTCTTCTCTGCCTGCTTCTCTCTCTCTCTCTCTCTCTCTCTCTCTCTCTCTCTCTCTCTCTCTCTCTCTCTCTCTCTCTCTCTCTCTCTCTCTCTCTCTCTCTCTCTCTCTCTCTCTCTCTCTCCCCCCTCTCTCTTTACTTGTCTATCTGCCAGTCCGTCTGTCTGTCTGTCTCTCTCTCTCTGTCTGTCTGTCTGTCTGTCTCTCTCTTCCTCTCTCTCTCTCTCTCACTCTCTTCTTCTTCTTTGTTTCATCAACATCATCATCATCTTCTTCTTCTTCTTGTTTCGTTTTTAATCAGCATAATGCGTTCTTTCTTTTTCAATCGATTCCTAATTGTGTGTGCATGTCTGTGTCAGTTCTAGTGTTTATGTCGTTTCCCTTGAACCACATTTTGTTCAGTCAGATTCCCTTTCCATGATGATGATGATGATAATGACGACGATGACGACAACTTCGTCGACGACTGATGATGATGATGGTGATATTTTAATGGCATCAAGTTCAAAACAAAACCGATAGAAAATGACCCGCTACACTACATACGATTCGCTGTCAATGCGATGCGATTGTGATGATGCGAGTCATGATTTACGCGAAATAGTTCCGTCTAAACATAATTCTACTACTTTCGCTGTAGTAGACCCAATACACGAATTTCAGGTGAATCATGACTCACATCGTCACAATCGCATTGCATTGACAGCGAATCGCATGTAGTATAGCAGGTCATTTCTGATTGTAATATAACGAGCCAAGGCTTTGGCTTTTAACACAATACGAAAGATTGGTGGGATCAATCAGGTGTGTGTGTTTTTAGTCCCCGAGCCGAAGGTTCGGGGAACTATTGTTTTTGGTCTGGTCTGTCCGGCGTCCGGCGTGCCTCCGTCCGTCCGTCCGGCTATTCGTCCGTTTTTCTCAAAAACTATTCAGTCTATCATCATCAAATTTGGTATACTAGTTTGCCCAGATGCAAGCTATCCACTGATGTATTTAGTTTCACATTAAGGTCAAGGTCGCGCCAGTTACGGGGTTAACTTTCTGCATGCTTTATTTAGAAAAAGTTGGAGCAATGGTGAAATGTCAAAGATATGGAAGCAGTCAATCGTTGTTCCCATTCATAAGCAAGGAAAATCTGCAAATGATGTTAAGAATAATAGACCTATTTCATTAACATTGCATGTATGCAAACTTTCAGAAAGAATAGTTTTGAATAGACTTGTACATTATTGTGAGAGAAAAATAATAATTCCTATGAATCAAGCTGGATTTCGTAAAGCACGATCAACAACAGAAAGTTTAGTTAATCTGTCTACAAATATAAAGAAACAGTTTGCTAGACGTAAATGTGTCCTGGCCACCTTTTTCGATATAAATAAAGCTTATGATCAGGTGTGGCATCCGCAGCTTCTGCTTAAGCTTAAAAATATAGGTCTATCAGGAAACATATACAACTATATTAAATGTTTTCTTGAAGATAGAGTCATACAAACAAGAGTAGGACACACATATTCAACAACAAGAAATTTGTCAATGGGAATCCCTCAAGGGTCAGTGATATCTCCTCTTCTATTTTCCATCTTAATGTATGATCTGCCAAGTAAATTCCCCCAAAACATTGTACTTGTCCAATATGCAGATGACATCTGCATGTGGATGGAGGTAACTCTAAAAAAGAAAACGCCTCAGCGCAACATAAATTATATTAAAAAACATATCAACGTGAACTTGACAGGATGACAGAATACATGAGACTAAATGGACTGGGTCTATCTACAGAAAAATCGAATATCATGCTTTTTAACAGTGGCTCCAATCCAGAAAAAATGCCCACATTTACATTAGGAACAACGCCTCTTAAATATGTAACACAAACTACATTTTTAGGAGTTTATTTCACCTCAAAATTAACTTGGAATGCTCATACAGATTACTTATTGACAAAAGCAAGGAAAACATTAACTTTTCTTAAAATCATATCAAAACAAACATGGGGACAAGATCCATCTACATTATTAATTCTTTGTAAATCTTTAATGAGGTCAAAGTTAACATAATGCACAAGAAACATTTTTTAGTGCACCAAAATATTTATTGAAGAAACTACAGAGCATTGAATGCAAGGCTTTAAAACTAGCACTAGGGCTTCCAGTGCATGCATCGTCTTTGCGTACTTATCAAGAGGCTCAAGTGCTTCCTTTAGAGGATTATAGACAATTAGCCTGTTGTAAGTTTGTCATGAAAAATACAGCTTTCGAAACACTTATCAACTTAGAGATAAAAATGAGGTCAGATATAGATTTTCCTAAAAGAGCAAAGACAATAACTTCCCAAGTCACATTGGCAACATATACCTCGAACACTATAACTGACTCTGGGGTTTCCATTGATAAAGGT
>JAGGCT020001061.1:22500-25000 GCA_017654935.2 Phymorhynchus buccinoides | reverse complement strand
ACAATAGGAATCACTAGCAAATAAGAAAAATTGCTCTGACCCGCGGTACCATTTCTATAACCACACATAAGTGACTTATCTCCTCTCCCACCTCCTTTGAGTCACAGTTTGACCCTTCTTTTCCTTTAAACATGTTTGAAAATTTTCGAGACAATTCTAATCAACAGAAACATCAATTTCATTTGGGGATATTATTATATACTGCTCAAAATGTGCTAAGGATAATATATTAATTAAGCATACAAAATTATCAAAGACAAACAAAAACCTATATAATAGACGAAAAACATTTTTACTCTATATATATATAATATATATGTTCGTTCTCCCCATGAAAGGGACTGTAGGCCTTTTTTCATTAAAATTCCGACTTCCGACTTCCGACTTCTCTCTCTCTCGTGGTCGTGGCCGTAGCCAGTACCAGACAAGGGGACGGGGGGAAGGCAAAACAAAGGCGATGAAATGAAGATGGAAGTACCAGAAAAGGTGTGACAACAGGAGAGAGGGTAAACGCCCGCCAGTAATTATCAAGGTGCCGAGGTGTCCACAGGCCACCATTCCATCCGCCCCAAGTCCTGCTCGCCTATATACACCGTCCTCCTAAGAACTAGAAGCAAGATGACAAAGCCTTATAAGCGTACTCCCAGTTCATGCGTTTCTCACTCTCACTTTATCATTGGCCCTTTCACGATAACATTTTAGCCTCCACGCTCTTATCACCACCATTAGCGAGGTACGCACACATCATAGCACGACCTACCCGCTCCATTCTTTACGCGGCGCGGTCGGCTGACTCAGCCATCCATCCAGCCAGCCGCTCCGCGCGAAAGGTGTGGGAAGAAAATGTGTTTAACGTCCTTCGACCTGGTGCAGGTAAAACAGGTGCATATAGGACATTTTTATGTGTACAGATAGTAGGCCGATCCTGGAGATACTGCAATACCAGTGAAAGGAGTGAACAGAGTGGGCAGATCACGTGTGCATGCCCTGCGCTGATTGGCTAATACTATGTGGCCCAGTGTCACGCGCTGCGTGAGTGACAAGGTGTAATGGAGTCCACTGATGCACAACAGCTGGAAAATACAACTGGATGACGTTAAGCTGACACAACGAGCGTCAACTCTTTTACGTCACTGACAATTCTGCTAAATTGCATTGTGAGTGTCCAATTTAAGCGATACAGCGTGGACAAAGTAATAAATTTTTCAGATGGACAAACAGGCGGACATTCTCTCACGCGCGCGCTCACACGCTCACATAGCCTACAGACAAGTAGAGAAGCGCACAGGACCTCGTTCCAGTTACAATATACTCTCGTTCTTATATAACTTGGAGTACAAAAGAGTATATACCGATCTCCAACAGAGCCAAATAGGCTGCCAAGCGTGGGATATAAAATCATAACTTGACATATCATTTGCGTATATTAACCCATAGGCTTAGTGTAAATGCACGTGAGAAAGAGGTGTAAGAATACACCGTTGCCAAGTAACCTGACGTCACAGTTATATATCTTCACATAACATTATTATCATTAAGTATATCACACATCGAGGTACACTCGCATGCGACTATCTGCAGTGCTCAAACGATATTTGCTTTATTTGCATCAAGTGATGTTTAGTAAAACAAAAAGCCCAAACATACTCCTAATACGCCTTAACCCGATAAATGCAAAAAGTTGTTTCTGATGAACATTTTACATTGAAAACAAAATTGTGAAGAGTAACTGTTAGTAAAAATTGCAAATGATAAAAATAGCGGCTAACAACCAGACACCCAAGGCAGTGTCACTGCAAATAGAGGCTTCTTACCGGGACACCCAAAAAAGTCATCTTAGTGAAATTACGCACTCACTAAAATTACGTCATCACTGAAAGTTGTCAATGGCCAAATGACAATAATTATGGCCTAAGTGATTGTAGTGTAAGAAGAATAGTTCATTGTAAAGGCCATTTTTTATACAGCTAAGGCCAGTAAACTTCATGTTTAAACAAATGTTTTATTATTAATAGTTTCCTTTCATAATGTATCGCTTGTGCAAGATCAAAATAGCTCACGACTTTCTAACTTGGATAACTATATTCTTTGTGGATGAGTGGGATTTGCTTGCTACGGTGAAGTGGTTAGTATTATTTAGATCTGCATGCATGGCGTCTCGCTTCGTCATTGCGTGTTTGATTATCAGCTGATTTTATATGAAGGAGGTAAAATATCGGTATATAATCGTTATTATGACTTTGCAATTGGATATTGCTTTTATCCTATCTCTCGAGACCTTGATGTTTATCCTATTCGGTCTTCGACCTCATAGGATAAACACCAAGTCTCTTGAGATAGGATAAAAGCAATATCCCACTGCAAAATCATAATAATTGATACTATCTACCTAGAGTTGTGGGGGCCCCAAAAGTCGCCGGCCCAAAAAGTCACCGGCGACTTTTGGGGCACCTAGTGTAGATATTTCTGCTGTTTAAAAGGTGATGGCAAGGACTTAGAA
>JAGGCT020001061.1:0-17500 GCA_017654935.2 Phymorhynchus buccinoides | reverse complement strand
CATTTTTGTCATGAAAACGTTCATGTTTGCTAACAAAGAACACACACTTTGATTTTAAGTATGTTCAAATTTAATTTAGCATAACAGAATTATCTAGATCCACATTCTAACTTGTGATATGGCACTTAATTAGCAAATGAACGCTTAATTTAGGCTTTATGAGCTTAAAACTGAAATCGAGTTGTCTTCCGAGTGGAAGACTTTCACACACACACACACACGGAAGAATCGAGTGGTTTGTACTATATCAGCGGTGGTTTTTTTAGTGTATAGTGAAATAATTGCACACTGTGGTCACAAATACATTTAATTTGACCAAAACAATAGGCCTACATAATGTCCCTTCAACAAAGACTACATATCACTATCGACATTGATCGTCGGGTTGTAAGTTACCCCCCTTCCTACCGCCACAGCGCGCACACTAATGTTTGAGAACTTTTCCGATTTGGATTCAGTGCGAAACATGCATTTAGAATGACCATTTCATTTCTCATTTACCAACAAATGTGAACGAAAACTTTGTTCTGAGGTATCTGTCTGGCCTATACTCTACAGGTGGATGGAGGGGAGGGGAGATAGACACAACGAAAAGACTAACCTCGAAAGAGAGGTGTGGGTATGTCTGAATGTGTAGGGGAAGACGGGGTAAAAAGCGCATGGGCGGGTAAGAAGCCCACCCCAATTATCTCATGAAATAAAGAAAATTTCAGTCAAATTTGCCCATGAGACGAATGCTAGACATTAACGCTCGTCTCATGGGCAAAATGAGACTGAAATTTGCTTCATTTCATGAGATAATTGGGGTGGGCTTCTTACCCGCCCATGCGCTTTTTACCCCGTCTTCCCCTATGTGACTATCTCTGTGTACGTACGTAGCATTGTGCCCCCGTCTCTATGCGTCCCTGTGTCTGTGTGTGTGTCACCATTTTTTTGTTCTCTATGAGAGTACCAGTCTGTATGTGTCCCCGTCTCTATACGTCCCATTCAACATCTATTCATCTGTATGTGACCCTAACACTAATCAAATCCGTCAAACCTAATCTAACACCCTTTCCCTGTCCCTAACCCTAACCAGAAACCCAAATCCTATCCCTAACCCTTACCTTATCCTTAAAACCGAGGGACAGAGAGAGAGGGGGGGTGGGGCACAAGAGAGGGAGACACATAGGAACGGGGACACAGACAGACGGGGGTACAATGAGGGTGACACATAGGAACGGGGACACAGACAGACGGGGGTACAATGAGGGTG
The DNA here is from genome assembly GCA_017654935.2 of Phymorhynchus buccinoides. Lineage (NCBI taxonomy): Eukaryota > Metazoa > Mollusca > Gastropoda > Neogastropoda > Raphitomidae > Phymorhynchus > Phymorhynchus buccinoides. Next base: position 16,245 of record JAGGCT020001061.1, on the reverse strand, counting down.
ACACATAGGAACGGGGACACAGACAGACGGGGGTACAATGAGGGTGACACATAGGAACGGGGACACAGACAGACGGGGGTACAATGAGGGAGACACATAGGAACGGGGACACAGACAGACGGGGGTACAATGAGGGAGACACATAGGAACGGGGACACAGACAGACGGGGGTACAATGAGGGAGACACATAGGAACGGGGACACAGACAGACGGGGGTACAATGAGGGTGACACATAGGAACGGGGACACAGACAGACGGGGGTACAATGAGGGTGACACATAGGAACGGGGACACAGACAGACGGGGGTACAATGAGGGTGACACATAGGAACGGGGACACAGACAGACGGGGGTACAATGAGGGTGACACATAGGAACGGGGACACAGACAGACGGGGGTACAATGAGGGAGACACATAGGAACGGGGACACAGACAGACGGGGGTACAATGAGGGTGACACATAGGAACGGGGACACAGACAGACGGGGGTACAATGAGGGTGACACATAGGAACGGGAACACAGACAGACGGGGGTACAATGAGGGTGACACATTAGAGACGGGGGCACAACAGAATTGATCTCTCTGTCTAAGTAGGGAGAAAAGGTGGAGGGATGTTGTTGTTTTTAAAAGAAGAAAACAATGCGAAAACAAGAGAGAGAGAAGGAGAAAGAAGGCGAGAGAGAGAGAGAGAGAGAGAGAGAGAGAGAGAGAGAGAGAGAGAGGGGGGGGGAGGGTTAAGGTTTCACACACACACACACACACACACACACACACACACACACACACACACACACACACACACACACATATATTGTCGCGTATACAGGGTACACAGGCCTACGCTGACAGACAAACGACCCCCCCCCCCCCCCCACACACACACACGTCCCCCCACACCTCTCTCTCTCTCTTGTCTCTCTCTCTCTCTCTCTTCTCTCTCTCTCTCTCTCTCTCTCTCTCTCTCTCTCTCTCTCTCTCTCTCTCTCTCTCTCTCTCTCTCTCTCTCTCTCTCTCTCTCTCTCTCTCTCTCTCTCTCTCTTTCCCCTACTTCGCCTCCCCCCCCCGTCTTTCCTGTTTAAGGGGAGGCAAATGTTGAAGTAGCAAGATTATTCAGTCTGCACAAGTTATGTACCGTTCTTCGCAAATTACGCCTCACCAGCTTTGGAGCTGCGTTTCCACTGATAGCCGGCATATCAGCTTTTCTGTTTTGGCCAAAAGGACTTAAGGCATAACAACCAATCCTTGGGATCGGCTAAACGACTGATCTCGGCTGCAAAGGGAGGGTATAAAGGCGCTTGCGTTGTGTCGAGAGACAATAAAGTGACCTAAAATGATACTCAATGGTGTTTTACGTCATCTCAACGTGCGACACAGGCACATACAAGACATGATTTTTGTTAGTGCTTTTGCAAGGGGGGTGCAAGCGGGGGGGGGGGGGGGGGGGGGGGGGGTGGTAGCAGAAAGAAAGTGACCTAAACCTAAAATGAAGAGAACGTGCTTAACGTTTAGGTACGTAATTTATTATGGCTTATTGCCATTTATATAGATAGTGGGTCGATCCTGAAGGTACTGCTATGCCAGGGAAGATCCGATTTGATACGTATATAAAAAATGCCAAAATGCCTGTACACTTGAACAGGTAAGTGATCTCAAACCGCCACCGCTTCGTTTCTATATATGAGTTCTGTACGTCTTGATCAGTTAACGTGTGAATTGGAAGAAAATGGAGAAGAAAAAACAACCGTCAGACTTTGTTTGGCCGGGTAAAAAACCGATTGGCTGTTTCTTCTAATTTACATTAACTACCCGTGTTAACTGTTTAAGACGCACTTATGAGTTGCTCTCGTGTATGGTGTACCACAGGGTTCTGTTCTGGGACTATTCTTTTCGTGGTCTATGCTGCTCCTGTGTCCGATGTTGTCAGTCAACATTCCTTGTCACATGAGCGCTTTGCTGACAATACAGTCGGCCTCTCTTGCTGAAGTTAGTGGGCTGATATCGCGGATACAGGATCTAGGAGTGCATAGCTGACCTAAAAGCATGGATGACACACAACAACAAACTACAGCTTAACGAGGATAAAACTGAACTTATGTTAGCATGTCCTAAAAAAACTGCTAAATGATTCTTCACCTTCCAGTCTCTGTCACAATCAACAACAACACTATCTCCTTCTCCTCTTCAGTCCGCAGTCTCGGAGTCACCTTGGATCAAAGCCTCTCCCTTCAACAGCAAGTGTCCAATATCTGTAGATCAGCCTATCTTGAGCTTCGTAAAATCAGTTCTGTTCGTCACTATCTCTCCACCGATGCCACTAAAACCTTAGTCTGTGCCTTTGTCCTTTCTAAAAATAGATTATTGCAACTCTCTTCTCGCTGGCCTTCTCAAGTACTTGCTTAACAGACTTAAAAGAAGAGCACGATTGGTCCTCAACTCCTCTGAATTCAACCATGTAACTGTAACGCTACCCAGCGTTATACGTCTTTGGTAGTGAAGTTTTGGGGAGCAATATTAACCCAAGCTACAGTACCTTACCAAATATTTCATGTGAATTAAGATGTGAATAACTAAGTAGGAAGCTTGCTTCATTTTTATCATTTAGGAAATGAAGTTGGATAAAAATCATATTGTTTGTATTTTACTATAATTTTAGTTTGTTGAGATGTTGAAATATTATTTACTTAATATAATCATATTGTTGCTATGAAAAAATGATGACTAAAATATACGGATATACGTCACGGGGTTACGGCATGGGTAAGGCTTTGACGTAACCTGATAGCAGTTGAAGTTTTGTCTGTGTGCAAGAGGAGCTGTTTTTCATCTTCCTCTCTCCTAGTATTAGTTAAAATTTTATTCAAGTTGTTTTATTGTTTCGACCAAAAGTTTTATAGAGAAAATTATTATTCAACAAAACCATGTGTCTACATAGCATTTAACTTGAAGCTGGTGAGTAGATCGACTCCTGACGTGTAATGTGGATCAGCGTGGAGTGGAGTCCTGTCTTTGTAAAAGTTGTTCCTGTTGGAGATATGTCTTGTTTCCATCATCATCACTCATCTTTATATCATCATCTTTATTATATAATTTTTTAGGATAACATGATTATCGATGATGAGGAATCTGGACAGGTGTTAATCATATATGTAGAAGTTATCAAAGATACTATGACTGACCTTGAACAATTATCAATAATAGCAGATCAGTTATTAAGTGGGACAGGTTATTTTATGGGAGGAGCTTCTTTTCCTTTTTACCTGACAATCATCTCTTCAATTATGCTTCGTCGGCATTTTCTCCAGCTTATCTTCACCACCTCCGCCCTCTACTCATCATCTCGCCATCGACCACTTATTCGCTTATACCCTTCTAACCCCCTAACACCCAGCTCCATCCCATTTCCCTGGCCTGTTAATCTATGGTTCCATCATCTGGGACGGGATTTGTTTCTACACGACTGCTGCGGGCTTTCTACACCCAAAAGATTGGATCATCAGTGTCAGCCAGCGTCGTGGAGCAATCTTCTCGTGGACATATTCAATGCTGTCGACGTGGTGTAATCATAACCTGTGCCTTAAGTTGTGTATCACGATTGTGCGTCGAGGATAGTGTTGAGGATAGTGCCCGGGGCGCCTCGCGCAAAATGTTACAATTGTAACAAAATTGTAACATTTTGCCGCAGGCTTTCCGTGCAAAATGTTGCAACGCGTCAAAATGCGCGAGGAGCCCCGGGCACCTCACGCAATTTGTTACAATTGTAACATTTTGCCGCGTTGTAACATTTTGCGCTGCCACAGGACCTCCACTGTGTGTATTGTGATTTAGTATAAAAAGAAGATTAATTATCTTTCTTTTACATAGTCTTGCTTATAATTGATTGTTATTTCGCCTATTTCGTCCATCATCCCAAACATCATCTCTCATCCATCAGTTAAAGTAAAGACCCATCTCATTGTCATCATCACAATCCAATATCATCCTTTATTTTCTTCATATTCATTAAAAACAGAGTACACACTTGTAAACAATCTTGTTTGTCGGTTGTTGTTTTTCATATGCAAAATCGGTTGGGTGAAGTTTTGATTTAGACCTTTTCTATCGTTCCACTTCCACCCAACCACTCTAACACGCCACAGTAACACCTCTTCTTCATGCTCTGCACTGGCTGCCAATCTCTGATACAATTGAGACCTTTTCTATCGTTCCACTTCCACCCAACCACTCTACAACGCCACAGTAACACCTCTTCTTCATGCTCTGCACTGGCTGCCAATCTCTGATACAATTGAGACCTTTTCTATCGTTCCACTTCCACCCAACCACTCTACAACGCCACAGTAACACCTCTTCTTCATGCTCTGCACTGGCTGCCAATCTCTGATACAATTGAGACCTTTTCTATCGTTCCACTTCCACCCAACCACTCTACAACGCCACAGTAACACCTCTTCTTCATGCTCTGCACTGGCTGCCAATCTCTGATACAATTGAGACCTTTTCTATCGTTCCACTTCCACCCAACCACTCTAACACGCCACAGTAACACCTCTTCTTCATGCTCTGCACTGGCTGCCAATCTCTGATAGAATTGAGTTCAAAGTTTCCACTGTTAGCTTTGCTGTCATTTCTGGCTCTGCTCCTACTTAATTGTCTGATCTGCTTCATATTTACACACCCTCTCGTCAGCTCCGTTTTTTCTTTCAGGCCCCAGCGACTTGGAACAAACTACCACCATATCTCAGACATTCAAACTCTCTGTCAGTCTTTAAGGCTAATCTCAAAACGCACTTCTCTCAACGCTAATGCTTGTGATGGGTCTACATGAATGAAATGGGCGCGGATTAGATGGGAGGAGGGGAACGGAACATGTAGTAACTGAGTTTGTTTGTGTGTGTGTGTATGTGTGCGCGCACGTGTGTGTGTGTGTGTGTGTGTGTGTGTGTGTGTCAAGTCAAGTCAAAATTGTATTTCCAGATGGGAACATTGTATAAACAAATGACATGCTTTTTTTCAACAAGCCATCCATAAAAAAATGATGTAAAGAAAAACCAACAACTAAGCATTCCAAAGTAGCGAACAAGAACAGGAAAATAAACAAGTAAACAATTAATTCAAAAACAATACCCAAGCAAATATTCCAAAAACAGGAAGGAGGATGGGGACTGGACGAATAGCATATTATGTACAATATATACATCAACATCAACAACGAAACATTTACAACATCACATTTACTTACCAAAATATGTTATGCATATTTCCATTATTTCAAATAAAACGACTAAAGTGATCAATTATGTCCTGTTAAAGATATATATATTTCTTGTTTTTTCTTGAAATAGTTCTTGTTTTTCATGGGTTTTTATTAAAATGGAGGTTAATTTGTTCCATAAGTCTCCACCCGAATAGAGGAGACTAGATTTGAATAGATTATTATTTGGTCGAGGGAATGAGAGCATATGGGTGTGTCTGCATGTGTTTGTCATAAATGTGTCTGCTATCTTTTTTGGAGCATTTCCGTTGACAATATTATGCATGCAGATTGCCTTGCTGAGGAAAAGTCTGTCTTGAAAAGTTAGTATATCCAGTTGTTTGTAGTCTTCATAGGTAAGTGAACTTAATTTTAATAAAATTATTTTAGTTGCTTTTTTGTACATACGATTGATAATATTTAAATTGGTATCACTACAGCTATCCCATAATGTTGAAGCATAATCGATCATTGAGAGTATGTGAGCATTAAAGAAGAGCTTACGAGAATGGTTATCAAGGAAATATTTAATCTTGGTTAGCTGGATTATGTTTATGTGTGTGTGTGCGTGTGTGTGTGTGTGTGTGGGGGGGGGGGGTTGCACGCGCGCATATGTGTGCATGTACATGTGTGCGTTGATGTGAGTGTGTGTTGTGTGTAGGGAGTGAAGGATGCGTTTGCATGTGCATAATTATATGCGTGTGCATGTTTGTATATCTGTGAGTAGGTATACGTGTTTGCTTCGGGGTGACGGTGAGAATTCATCCGTCAGGGTCCACCTTTAAACGTCAAAAAATACATGGCACTAGAAGTTATTTTTAAGGGGCACCCTGACGGATGATTGTTTGTAAGAAACACGTCGAGATCACCAGAAAGACAGTCTTTTCAAGGATCGGAACACTCACTTTTCTCTGGTTTCCTAGAAATCAAATTTCAAAACGGCGATTCCTCCTTGGCGGAGATGCCGGAGGGAGAAGCCATTTCGGATGTGGTGGGTGGAGGCCACTCATTGTGGTTGAAGCCTTTTCTTCTTTGTAGTGCAGTAAAAAAAAAAAAGGAGCTATTTCCTTTGCTGTGAGCCAAACTCCTTTTGGTAAACCATAAAATTTAAAGAAAATAAAAAGGCTTGTATTGTGGAAATTTCGTGTAAACGATTTGGTCTAACTCAGGCGGCCATTAGAAAAGAGAAGGCACATGCCTTCTATTTCATTGAAAGATTGGACTTCCAGCACCTCCGCCAAGGAAGAATAACCGATATGGCGGTTTGATTTATAGGAAACCAGAGCAACATGAGTGTAAAGGGTGTTTTCCTGGTGATATCGACGTGTTTCTTGCAAAAGCTCATCCGTCAGTGTGCCCCTTTAAAGAATAGTTTGAAGTGGGGGGATTCCCAAGGCTAAAACACTAAGAACATGTTCAGTTGTCTCCTAGTTTCAAACAACAAACTATCTTTATCATTTAAGAAAAACCTCGGAACTTTCCTGGTATTGCAGTACCTCCAGGATTGTAACACTATCTTTGCATTTGAAAACAAAAAGTCCCATATGTGCCTGTTCCAGGCCGGAGGACGTTAATCGGATATTCAGTCCTAGTTTGAAAGTCATGGTCGTTTTCTACGGTTATGAATCCTTTGCTGTGGAAAGCCATTCACTATCTAGATCTAGACTTTTCATGCTCGCAACTTTATCAACATTGATTGCAACCAATAAGGCTTTATAGTTTATACTGAAAATTATCTGCCCCTGTCTCCTGCACTGAGATGCGAACGCCACCTACTTAAGATTATCGTCCTTGCCTGCCAGGAACCAGTAGTATATTATAGCCACAGAAAATGTTCTACCCCTGACTACTAGTCTCTAGGTGGCATGGTCAAGGCCGTCCGAAAATAATAGCCCCTTTGGGCCGCCAAGACGTAGAATAAAGCCCCATTTGAGTGAAGAGTCGAAGTGGTCAAGCTACGTATCTGTATTGATAAAAATGCGGGACATTACTGGTGTTGCACTGCCTCCGGGCATTGCCTCCAGGATCGTTCCCACCATATTTATATCTAGTAATGTCCCATATGTGTCTGTTCCAGACCGGAGGACGTTAAACATATTTGCGTGAGTCGATGTGGCAGGGGTAACAAAAAACAAAAAACATTATGGAGGTTGTTGGATTCAAATTCAAATCCGTTCATTGATCGGAGTATTGATTAAAAACATTCTTATAACAGGCCTAGTTGAAAGAAACAAGAGGTAGGTAAGATAAAACGAATTTTAAAACAGTTTCACTCAGCAAAAATTTAGGCTCACCTCGGAGCTTTCGGGGGCGTCACGCTCCCTTCGTCAGCGTCGTCTGCTGAGAGGCCACTGGCGGTTCAGTGCACACGATCGTGAGTACAGCTCAAGGCTGCACCCACGTCGCATGACTGAACCAGGGACGAATAAGCCGCGGGCAAGGTGTGTCTCCCACGGTCCCGGTTGAGTGTGGGCTTGGCGGCCGCGATGTAGATGGCCTCCTTCACCCCTCTCTGGAACCATCTGCTGTCTCGGTCCAGCACAGATATGTTGTCGGGTGAGAACTGGTAATCGTAGTTGGCCATGTGGAACGCACCGGTGACGAATCCCGTCTGTGTTCCGTGACTCTCTTCTTGAGGCTCCTTTCTGTCTCCCCAATGTAGACCCCCTTGTCACAGTCTCCGCAATCAATGCGGTAGACGACTCCCGACTGGTCGAGCTTGTCGGTCTTGTCTTTGGGGGCAACAAGCTTGCTGCGGATGGAGTTGCAGGGCTTGATGTGGACTGCGACCCCAATCTTTCTGATCTTGCGGCTGAGGGCCTATGTGATGCCACGGACATAAGGGATGGCAACATGCCCGCGGCGAGGGGTCTGGCGCTGGTTAGAGGGGTGGGGAGTGATCTTTTTGCTCCTTGGTTGATTCCATGTCCACTTGGGGTACCCTGAGATGGAGAGCACTTCTTTCAGGTGTTGTTGTTCCTGGTTCAGGGCTTCTGGTGTGGAGCAGATGGTCTTTGATCGGTGTCTTAAGGTCCGGATAACCCCCAATTTGTGTTCCAATGGTTGGTGGCTATCGAACTGGAGGTATTGGTCAGTGTGGGTGGTTTTCCTGTACACGCTGAAGACTAGTGCATCATCCTGTCTTGTCATGAGCGTGTCGAGCATGGCGATTCGACCCTCCTCCTCCATTTCTCTGGTGAATTTGATGGAGGTTGTTGGTTGCTCGTGAGACAGGATAATGGTCACGGAGCATGAAAGAGATTTGTTTCCCTTGATTTAAGAAAATGGGTCTATGCCTCGAAAATCTCTTCATCCACTATAATCCAAGAGCTGTTTCGGGAGGAACATTTAGTTTATCTATTTTTTCAGAAGTTGCTTTTCATAAATTACAATCACGAATATGTTGTAGTATGTGACTAAATTACTTATATTCAGTGGATATTGCTAGATGTTCACTCATGGGCAATTTTATTTATGTTTGTGTATTATTCAAGAACATTTTCTACTAAATATGTTGTATGATACTTCTCAACAAAATAAGTTTTTACGATAAATCTGATGGAAAAAATATATTAAAAATACAATGAAGAACATACAGCCCAAATATTTGTACAAGCAAAAGCTGGGTGCAGTTTTTATCTAAGATTTCTAAATTCAGTCTTTTAACTAAATAGCTTGATTTTGTATGGGGTGGAACAGCTGTGACCTATACACCTACACGCACACGCGCGCGCGCGCTCTCACATACACACATGCGCGCGCGCGCGCGCGCACACACACGCACACACGCGCACACCCATATACACGCATACAGAGATAGAGAGGGGGGAGGAAGGGCGGGAGAGAGAGTGTGTGTGCCATGTGTGTGTATGCGTGTGCGCGCGCGCGCGTGTGCGCATCATCCTTCCTTGTGTCATCGACAGGAAACAAGCACAATAATTATCCCTTCCATCTTCACGTGACCATTATCCTGTCTCACGAGACTTCGCGACACAATGAATTCACGTGAAAAGACAGGAAGATGAAGTGCACCGCCCAGAGGACTTTGGGAAGGCGGAACATCCGGTCTGCCGGCGTTATCACAAACCTTTGGTTTGATATACAAGCGCCATCTAAGCACACGTAGTCGAATAATGTACAGTAGTAAATAGCAAAGTCTTCATTTCGTCTCTCAATACGTTCAGTGTGTGTGTGTGTGTGTGTGTGTGTGTGTGTGTGTGTGTGTGTGTGTGTGTGTGTGTGTGTGTGTGTGTGTGTGTGTGTGTGTGTGTGTGCGTGCGTGCGTGTGTGCGCGTGTGCGTGTGCGCGTGTGCGTGTGCGTGTGCGTGTGCGTGTGCGTGTGCGTGTGTGCGTGCGTGCGTGCGTGCGTGCGTGCGTGCGTGCGTGCGTGCGTGCGTGCGTGCGTGTGTGTGTGTGCGTGCGTGCGTGCGTGCGTGTGCGTGAGTGTGTGTGTGTGTGTGTGTGTGTGTGTGTGTGTGCAGGTTTGATCATCCATTAATGTAATATCTTGATTGGCCGTGTACACAAACACGCGGATGTTCCGCGCGGAAACTCATGCGCAATCCGTAAATAAGTAAAAGAAAGAAGGGGAAAAATATACGCACGTGTCCGAATTTCCCCTAATCCGTATATTTGTTTCCTTCTTTCTTTTACTTATTGATTATTTGCGCGCGCGAAAAAACCCGGATGTACTGTGTAGCAGGCCTAATGCTCTTTTTATTTCCAATGGAAATGTTCAAACATAACTCAGCATCACCCATTAGGCTTCGTTTGAAAACAAAAACTGACAAATGCTAAGTGTAGGTACATGACATTGTGCAGTGTATTCACAGTTTTAAAGGGCGCGTTGCACTAATTATAAATAATTTGTGCTACTAATCTTGGAACCCTTTCACCGCAAGTCATTATTCAGCAAAAACAATATGTCATATTTACCTGGGTAGACCCTACCAAAAAGCGACGCTTACTGTGAATACAAACCAACAATCTGCTCAGGTTAATGCTATCACAAGAAAAAGAGTCTGAGACAAGGACTTAACTTGAAAATCTGCTCTCTCTCTCTCTCTCTCTCTCTCTCTCTCTCTCTCTCTCTCTCTCTCTCTCTCTCTCTCTCTCTCTCTCTATCTCTATATATATATATATATATATCTCTCTCTCTCTCTCTCTCTCTCTCTCTCTCTCTCTCTCTCTCTCTCTCTCTCTCTCTCTCTCTCTCTCTCTCTCTCTCTCTCTCTCTCTCTCTCTCTCTCTCTCTCTCTCTCTCTCTCTCTCTCTCTCTCTCTCTCTCTCTCTCTCTCTCTCTCGCTAGTGTGTAAGTATGGTTGCATGCTTGTATGCACGCGCGAGTATTAAAAATTATGCAACTGTTATAATCCCATATTTCAGCCTATCTATGTTTCATAATATCAACTGCTTTGCTACCTTTGTATTCAGCTCTGTATGCGTAATAGTATGCCTTGCCATGTTTGTCTTTTGTGTTAAGTATATATGTATCAAGGACAGATTGGAAGAATAGGTGTTGCCTAAAATCTATATCCTTGGAAAATAAAGTTTAGGTTTTCAAGTTTCCAAGTTTTCTCTCTCTCTCTCTCTCTCTCTCTCTCTCTCTCTCTCTCTCTCTCTCTCTCTCTCTCTCTCTCTCTCTCTCTCTCTCTCTCTCTCTCTCTCTCTCTCTCTCTCTCTCTCTCTCTTCTTTTGTTAGGTCCAGTGTCCAAGGGACGGACTGACCACAATGACTTGATTATCAATTTGTCAAAAAAAGTAATCGACCACGGTCAAATTAGCGCGAACATAAAAATAGCACGAATACTTTCTGTATACAAATAACGCGACTGGCTGATAGTCAAATAGCTCAAAGCCCCTTTCCGTCTGTTCATAAATGAAACCAAGTAAAATGGGAAATAATGTATAGTCGTTCACATATGTCTGGGAACAACAGTCCTTCACAAAATTATGGGAAGTGCCTTGTAAGACATTTTGTAATTGCATAGAGGGGTAGTCGCGCTAATTGAATTATTCGTGCTCGCGTTAATTGTAAAGTGGAATAACTGTTCGCGCTATTTGATATCTCCCAAGTGACACCCCCCCCCCCCCCCCCTCTTCCACACAACTACTCCAAATCTACTATTATTTCGATCATCTTAAACCTTCTGGTCCTGTCCCCAAAATCAGCCGTAACCCCACCCCACCCCGTCTCTCTTTTTCCCTGCATCATTCGCGACAATTGTGTCTATCGATCTCTGTCAAGGTTAAGCTAACTTGTTAACCCTTTCGCCGCCAGCCATTTTCCAGCAAAAAAATAACCATTAATCTTACCTGGGCAGAGACAAAACATCATCTGCAATATTGGAAATTCCTCTGTGACATGTATAAAAATAGGGTCTTTGGTAGCATGGGTGTTAAATCACTGTGGTGCAAAGATGCAACATTGGCGGTGAAAGGGTTAAAGTTTTGGGTTTGTGCACGTTATTGTTGTTGTAAAGGATCATGTAATTTCATTGGTTTTCTTATATATATTCATGTATTTATTCATCATTCATTCATTCATTCATTCATTCATTCATTTCGTTCGTTCGTTTATTTATTTATGTGTATATATGTTTGCCCACGATTATGCATGCCAAAACATATCACATTATCTGAATATGTTAAGGTTACAGAAAACGTAATGGTCAGTGTGTGTCCAGTAGTAACGATCATGCACACCCACCTTTGGTGCACATGCAAATTACATCCTATTATAATGACCATATCAATCAGATCGAGCGTAGCACGTGGAGACATATTGCAAGACCACTGGAGGTCACCTGCAAACTGATAATTGACATTGAAGACGATTGGGTGAGGGGCCACTGGGGAATATGTGTGTGAGAGAGAGAGAGAGAGAGAGAGAGAGAGAGAGAGAGAGAGAGAGAGAGAGAGAGAGAGAGAGAGAGAGAGAGAGAGAGAGAGAGAGAGAGAGAGAGAGAGAGAGAGAGAGAGAGAGAGAGAGAAGGAAAGGCAACATTTTTTTAACTGACATATGCCAACAGCCCCAATGAGACATCTGACATTGCAACAAGTATAATGAAACACAATTGTTTGTACTTAGAGAAAAAACACGAAGGATGATCGGAATAATTATAGAATGTTTGTAGAATTTCTTAATTTCATAGCATAGGCAATACATTTAGCTAGACAAACAATATGGTCATCACTTCTAGGATTCAATGCAATAGCTACTTGAGGGTGGAGTACCTATTCTATGGGAGGAAGAAATTGTCTTCTAAGTTTAGAGTATTTGGGACAGTGAAACAAAAAATGGGATTCGTCCTCAATCATGTTTGGACAGAAAGGGCACATTCTATTATGAGCATATTTATACTTGTGTGCGTTAAGACAAGAAACACCAAGTCTAACTTTTGCCAGTGCACTTTAAGACACACCAAAAAATAAAACATGCAAATATCTTTCTTGTTCTAAACAGCTTTTAAAACTAGTATGCACATCAAGACGACTGTTTCTTTCCAAATGACTGAACCAACCTTGACAAAAACTCCCACGCAAACGTTCTTTAACTTTAGACAGAATAACAACCAAACATGTCCAAAACCAGTTGTACACAGTAAAGACTTAATATGTGATACCCATGTGGTTTTCCCCCGATCAATGAAGGTTTAATAAAACTCTATGCATTTGTTGAGAGTACATGTTATTAGGCTGTTTCAGCCATCTAAACCAATATTTTAGACATTCAACTGTAGATATAATATGGAGAGGATAGCGTCCAAGTTCACCGTACACCATGTCGTTTGGAGTTCGTAGTAGTAGTAGTAGTAGTAGTAGTAGTAGTAGTAGTAGTAGTAGTAGTAGTAGTAGTAGTAGTAGTAGGAGTAGGGACTAAATAAGCCGTCAAGCTCTTTGGCAGTCCCATCTTATCAACTTGGATACATCTTTGATCAAGGTGTAATACGGTTGAATTTTCCAATCATGCAATTTTAATCAATGCTTCTAAACATATTTATAAAATTTGGATGATTATCTAGACGATTTTTGAATGTACACAGTAAATTGGATATTGGGTGCACATTTTAGGTCCACTGGTAATTCATTCCATAGGTTAGCAATTCTGTTAGTGAAACAATGTTGTCTGATGTTAGTGTTATATTGCTTAATAAAAAACCTTATAAGGTTACCATATGAATTTTTTGTTATATCATATTGTACAGATGTAACGAAATCATCCCATGACAGATCAACATGACCATTAAATATGTTATATACTTCAATCAGGTCTACCCTGACTCTTCTGCCTTTAAGGGAATAGAGATTAAGATAAAGAAGTCTGTTTTCATAATTAATATTTCTGCATTGTTGAACTTTTTCAATAGCTACTGATTGATATTTATATTTAGAATACCATATATTGTTGCCATACTCTAAATGTGGCCTTACTAGTGCTTTATATAGTTTGGTAAATATGTCATAGTCAATATTAATAAATGTTATTTTAATTAACCCTGTCATTTTGTTCGCTTTATTTATACAACTTTGGATATGTGCATCAAAAGACAAATCTTTATAAAATATAACTCAAAAATCCTTCTCATTCTCACATGCCATTAATGAAACAGGGACATCGTTCTTAGTCATAGTATTTTCTTTGTTTGGATTTTTCCTACCAGCATGCATAACCTTGTATTAAAATACAAATTCCATTTAGTAGTCAAATCCTGTAGTTTGTTTAAATCTTGCTGAAGTAATTGACAGCTACATGATTTAGTTAAACATTTTTGTATCATCAGCAAATATTCTACATGGAGATTCTACACACTCAGGAAGATCGTTGATAAAAATACTAAACAGAATAGGTCCAAGGATGCTACCCTGAGGGATTCCACTGAGTACTTTGGCTACAGATGAATAATATTTTGCCTCCAATCCTAACCTTTTGAGCTCTATTGGTTAAAAAGTCCTTAATCCAATTATGTACATTTCCAACTATGCCATAAGACTTAACTTTCATTAATAATCTATTATGTGGTACACTATCAAATGCCTTTCTAAAATAGAAATAAATCATGTCCACTGGATAACCATTAGCTAATAACTGTTAATTCCTCCATGACTTACATAAGCTGGGTGGTACATGATCTCTTATTTCTACAACCATGTTGATATGTTGCATAACATTTTGTTGTCATTCATGTGATTTACAATGGCATCTCTAATAAATGACTCAAGGATCTTACATGTCAAACAAACAGGTCTATAATTTCCAGGATCAGATCTGGAACCCTTTTTAAAAATGACAGTGACATCAGCTTGTTTCCAGTCAGTGGGAATCACCCCAGATTCTAAGGATTTATTAAAGAGTAAGGTTAGTGGAAGAAATAGTTATTTTGCTAATTACTTTAAGACTCGTGGAGGTATGCCGTCTGGACCCTATGCGTGTGAAGCATCTAACTCCCTTTTTTTCAACTGCTAAAGGGGTAACTCATGTCAGAAACTGATATCCCATTTGAATTAATGCACTCTTCTAGATTAGGTATGTTTGTTATGTCTTCGTTTATGAACACACTAGCAAAACAATCATTACGAACCTCTGCATCAGTAACAGCAAAGTCTCCACTCGCCTTTTTCAGTGCACTCACTCCTACATTAGTCTTTGATCTTTCATTTACATATTTTCAAAACGCTTTAGGATTTACTTTACAATTATCAGCTATGTTTTTATCAATTTTGTTTCCTAGCTTTTTTAATAATAATAATAATAATGGGAATTTATATAGCGCTCTTTCTCACATGAGCTCAGTGCGCTTTACATTAATAACAAGAACATTAAAGGCAAACAAATAATTAATCATTAGAAAGTAAAATAAGCACGATGCTTACACACAACGTTCTCTTACTTCCTTACACACACACACACACACACACACACACACACACACACACACACACACACATGCATGCGCACACGCACACTCGCACACAATTAATTATACAAGAGTAAAATAGTTACAACATGAACATTCTAAGAAACATAGAGACCACATTCACATTCCCAATCAAGTTTGAATACAATACTGCAACTTGAAATAAAATCATACTGCCATCGACATACCAATTACATGACTAATTATAATAGACAAATTTTGCAAAAACAAAAATACCCTTCTACCTCATTTACAAGCATTTAAAGTTTACAAGACGTAGACATTCTACATACAAAATACGAATAATAAAATAATTGTAAATACATTTTTTAATTGGTTTATTACATTTATTTATGGATGTTTATATATTTCTTATAGGCTGGTCCCTTCTTATTATCATTCTGCTTATCTGCTAAATAAGCTTGTCGTTCCTTAGTTTGTAAAAATAATGAATACTGTTTGTTTCTTTCTAACCTTTTTCAACACCTTTTTATTGACCCAAGATGGTTTAGTTTCCCCTGCTGTGATAGGAATGTTAGGTATATGACTCTCCATGTTATTGCTGACCACATCACGAATAAGGGGGACAATTCAAAGGTTTTTTACACGCAAAAACATGTACTTTTTTTTTTTACAGTTCTCAAAGCTACCAAAAACCCATATTTCTGAGCCATACAACAAAGATGGAACAACTTGTCCATCAACTATTTTAAAAAATACTTTAAGTGTAGAAACACCAAGCCGTCTGCTGTAGCTCTTTTACCCCTTAAAACAAACTTAAAACAAACTCTGTTAAAGCTTCATTAAAACTTAGTCTTGTTGAGAACGTGAGACCAAGGTATTTTTAACTATTCACCACCTCGAGACGATTTTCCCCAAACCACTATTTTTCGTTTAGAGCTAGATGACCCCCATTTATGAAGACAACTATTTTGATTTTGTCTATATTAACTGTTAGACTTAGTCTGGATGATGCCTTATTAAGCCAGTTTAATTTATCTTGGAGTCCAATAACTGTTGATCCTACCAGCGTCAAGTCATCAGCAAAAAGCAGGATACATATTTCAATG
>JAGGCT020001060.1:5000-20000 GCA_017654935.2 Phymorhynchus buccinoides | reverse complement strand
TTTGCATCATCGTTGCTGGCCGTCAGAAGCATGTTCACTCAACAGTAGAGGTCTGTCCCGTCATCCTAGACTGATTTTTGTTTACAATACTCAATAGGTGAGAGTTCGTTCGCGATAGTTGAGCGTGTCAATTGTTTGGTCGGATTACTAAGCTGATCAACTCTGAATGGTCAGTCTGGAATTAATGAAAAGTACTCTGGATGCAAATTCATTCATTTTGCTACACGCATGCCAAATCTGGTGCATGCAGGTTTCCTCTACGGTACTCCTAGAAATCGCTATAAACGGAGGTGTCGGCTTACTGACGACCCGGGTGGTAAAAAAGTGACCAATGAAGATCGAGGACACATCAAATTGTCGGAGATTCCTAAAATTAGTGAGGCCTGATGCAGGTGCCATTTTGTCTTGAATGTTTAGTTCGTCAGTTTTGTTTTTTTCTAATTTATGAATAAGTCTCCCAGTCAAGATACTGTTTTTAGTACAGTTTAGGTTGAATTTAATGATTTTAACCTTAAAACATTCAAACAAATTGAGCAGGTCATGTAGAAAATTGTTCATTTTGGTAAATAGACAAAACAAATTGACCTATCTGACCCCATCATTTTGCGCTTAAAAGACGTCTTTCGCGCACTTCCGGTAAACGTGTTTACTGAAACTTCTGGACAAAATCATGAGCCAGACAGGTTTTTATCGATTTGTATTAGTTTTCTTTAGATTTATATTGACTCTGTACCATTTACAAAACATTGTTCATGGCTCTTGAACGTTTTTATTGCGATATACTGGTCAAATCATCAAGGGAATCATGGCGCAAAATATTAACATAACTGGCGGGAGTGGCCCTGGGCCTGTCCCACAGTCCTGCTCTGTGTTGTTTTTGATTTTATGAGGCCCTGTACAGTTTTGAGTTTAGGGATACACAAGTAAAGAGTTTAAGAGATGTTCGTGAAACACACATCTACTTATTATGTTGTTCAAGTGGGCTTTTTGTTTGTTTGTTTGCTTGCAATGTCAATGGCTTTTTATTTGTGTGTGTGTGTATCACTGTATGTCACTGTGTGTGTGTGTGTATCACTATCACTGTATGTGTGTACAGGACAAATAGATCTATGCAGTTGGAAAGGCTATTTATTAACTAACAACTCTCAAAAGGCAGTCTTCAAGTGGTGAAGACAAATGTTTTTTCCCCTTATTATCTCCCTTGACAGTATTTTAATGAACATTTTGAAGTAAAATTGTTTTATTTTTTAAGTAACATAGCTGATTGAAATAAAAAGTTAATTAGTTCAAAGAATAGGTTAAGTCACACATTGCTCCAAATTTGCATGGATCATTTTGTATTTGTTGTTTTCTGCCCGCGGGTTGACGTGTTTTTTGAAAAAACAGTAAAAGAACGTCCTTATTGATTTTTTTCAAAAGGTCATAAAAAATGCAAGAATGACTCTAAAATCAAAATTAAACTTGTATCCACAACTACACATCACAAGCAACCATTTGGCACAATTTTTTTAATTTTTTTTTCACTTTCCACAAATTATTGGTTGATGCTACATGTGGAGCGTAAATAGTAAAATAGTAAATACTAAATTCATGAGTAATTCACCTCCTCCATTGGGATCCACCTCGGTGGTGGCTCGTATGCGGGAAGCCTTGGGAATATGGCGTTCAGATCAGGGCTGTCCATAGTGTCACTTTTAACAAAATATCATTGCAATATATATGTCGATCTAGTGTTAGTTCAAGTTCAGCAGTGCAGTGAGTGCTCACAAAAGCTTGGTTGCGTACACAGTGTTTGATGACGTCATAATTACAGCCTAAAGAGGAATCCAAGCCACAGATACAAGTAGGTCCAAAGCGCTTTTATGGCTTGGGCCGAGTTTTTCAATAATAATAATAATAATAACAGTACATTTATATAGCGCTTTACCTCAGATGAGCCCAAAGCGCTTTACAATCAATTATTCATCAACAGATAACAAAAAACAACATTCAAGAGTGACACCAACCACCAACAGCGCATATGCAAAGCAACTCTCTCTCTCTCTCTCTCTCTCTCTCTCTCTCTCTCTCTCTCTCTCTCTCTCTCTCTCTCTCTCTCTCTCTCTCTCTCTCTCTCTCTCTCTCTCTCTCTCTCTCTCTCTCTCTCTCTCTCTCTCTCTCTCTCTCTCTCTCTCTCTAACACACACGCACACACACACACACACACACACACACACACGCACACGCACGCACGCACGCACGCACGCACACGCACGCACACACGCACACGCACACACACACACACACACACACACACACACACACACACACACACACACACACACACACACACACACACACACACACACACACACACACACACACACACACACACACACACACACAAAAACACACAATTATTGACTCCAACTCGTTCATACCCCATTCGGTAAGCCACAGCAACTGAGCCGCATGGACTGACCACATACACCAACACACATACACAAACACCCTCACACATAACGTACGCACGCAGACAGACACACAGACAAGTGATGATGCATAGGGTCCCTAATAATAGTGAACGCAAACAAAGAGGGCTCGGCCCTGTATGTCCCAGGCCCCGCCATTAGGTCCCGGGCCCGTTGTGCCCCAGGCCCATTAGATCCCAAGCCCGTTGTGCCCATGGTCTATGTTTTTGTTTTTCAGTCAGTGCTGGATGCGTACGCTGTTGTTGTTGTTGTTGTTGTTTTCAACAACCAGATCTACTGGATTGATTGTATTTCCTTTTCTTTCCTTGCTTGCTTGTTTCTGGTCTGTCTGTTTTTGTTCGTTTTGTTTCTGTAGTCGTTGAGGTTGCTGTCACGTTGTTTAAAGGCACATACGTCAGAGAGCGTTAAACAGTTAAACGAGCGGTACTCACTTACAATCATTGTGTAAGAACATGGAAAACTTGTGCTCTTTTTTTTTCCTAATCTAACTTTTCTCTTTTTAAGTGGTGTCACGTCATGATCACCCCCTTACAAATGTTGCTGAATTGTTTTGGGTTTTAAGTAAAAGCGATCAAACAGTTGGAATTAAAATCTGGGTTCGTTTTCAACGTTGGCCTAATTGGCCGCTGCAAAGAACACCTTTTACGTGTTCTCTTGTTTTAACTTTCTGTAAAATGGTACCACTTTATGAGCGTTACTTTCTTTACAAACGTTTTGCTTAGTAAGTTGGAAACTGGTTTTGTTTTTGGTATAATTATGAATAGGCTAAATTATTTACTGAATAAATTAAACATCTGAATTTGTTGAAACGTTAATAATAATTTAATCCCCGGTTTATTCATTTCATTTAATTCTTACTGGTTTTCGATTAGTAGGCTTCTGGTTGGGTTTTGTGTGTGTGTGTTTAATTGTTGTTGTTGTTTTCCCACTGGTTCGTACGACTCTAAAAAACAAACACTTTTGTCACTTCGCGTTCGTAGTTGCTCAAATTGGCGCTTTCGCGGCGGAGATTTGTCTTTTGTCGGTGCTTTCTTATTGATCACTGGTTAGATACGAGCTAGAAATCAATCTGTTGTTGTCATCTTTGGTCGTTAGTAGTAGAGGGTTGTTGTTTCCCGAGCAGATAACATCTTCGATCTTTGATAATATAATATATGATGGTCTGCTTCTAATCAACACGATCACGCTGGAGTAGCCTTTAGCGTGATGATGATGATGACCAAAGGGATTGATAGGCTCACCACTGGCCTAAGAACAAAGGATGTTTTTGGTTGTTTGTTTGTTTGTTTGTTAAACAGCTTGGTTCTCTTTTGTTGTTCAATTGATGGAGGCACGATCACGAGCATCCCTTTGGCGTTATATGATGACCGAATGAAGAAAACAAGCTAGAGAACAACTTTCTTTGTGGTTGTTCCTTTTGTGTTGCTACTGCTGTTGTTGCTGCTGCTGCTAATACTAATACTACTACTACTACTACTACTACTACTACTACTACTACTACTACTACTACTACTACTACTACTACTACTACTACTACTACTACTACTACTACTACTACGCTGTTGCTGCTGCTGTTTCTTTGCATTCCGAGGCTATTTTCGAAATGCTCAGTAAAGGCTAGTGGTGAAACATATGAGGCTTAAACATTTCTTTCACAATCAGTTAGACGATCATTAACATTATATAAACACATTAAGAGTGAGAGACAAGAGAGAGAGAGAGAGTGAGAGACAAGAGAGAGAGAGAGAGAGAGAGAGAGAGAGAGAGAGAGAGAGAGAGAGAGAGAGAGAGAGAGAGAGAGAGAGAGAGAGAGAGAACACTGAACACTGAACACTGGACGATTTTAATGAATAAGCTATTGGCCCACAACTGGGCTTGTTTACATCTTTCCCTCGAAACAAAAGAAGAAAAACATAACTTCCAATAATGAACAAAAGCAACAGTAAAAGAGAGAGAGAGAGAGAGAGAGAGAGAGAGAGAGAGAGAGAGAGAGAGAGAGAGAGAGAGAGAGAGAGAGAGAGAGAGAGAGAGAGAGAGAGAGAGAGAGAGAGAGAGAGAGAGAGAGAGAGAGAGAGAGAGAGAGAGAGAGAGAGAGAGAGAGAGAGAGAGAGAGAGAGAGAGAGAGAGAGAGAGAGAGATGGGAGCGGCGTAAAAAAATCTTTTAAGTAAACCTTTAAATCGTAATTGTTGCATCGTACTACAATAGTAATTTACGATATACTATGAACCAAAGAGGGGAAGAAAGACAGACTGTGGATATAGACCCACAACACAGAGACAGACATGCTGACTGACAGACAGAAAGACACAAGGACAAGCACGCTGATTGACTGACAAACTTACAAACATAGATAGTCTGTCCATGAGTGAGAGGCTAAGGAGATAGGGCGAAGGGAGGGGGCGAGAATCGAAACTGGGAGAAGGGGTAGGTAGCCTAATACACACACACACAGATGGTGAGTATGATAAAATACCACAGGTCCACCCCATAGGCTACCCACCTCCCTGCCCACTCGTTTTCCTTTGATATAAAAACTCTAGCAAAATCTAGTTAGGGCCTACTTCTATCCATCCAGATGTCTATAATTATTATGGTCACCATTTCGTAGTTGTGGATTGTGAAACGTTCCATTGATCATTTATTTTCCTTAGGCCTCGGCCTATTCTTTTAAGCAAGCTAATCTATTTCGGTTGACTAAACAAATTGATTAATCTTATAATTTAAATCTACAAAACAAATAAATCGTTGTTCATTTAGTTGTTTTATAGAGGCAAAAGGATGTCGGGCTTTCTGACATTCGCGATGTTCGTGTTGTGTGCTGTTTCTGTGACTGGGATGGTAAGTTGTAGGTTGATGATGATGAGAGAGAGAGAGTGCCAGTGTGTATGCGTGCGTGCGTGCGCGTTTGTGTGTGTGTGTGTGTGTTTGTGCGTGCGCGTGTGTGTGTGTGTGTGTGATAGTGCGTGCGCGCGCGCGTGTGTGTGTGTGCGTGGGCGCGCGCGTGTGCCGTGTGTGTGTCGCAGCTTTACACAGGATTTTGTATTTCAGATACACCCACCTAAAGGCCTACACTTTTTTCTCTCTCTCAAAATTAAGCTTTAATTGTCTGGAATTGCGCGTGTCTGTAACACAGCTATTGGCTTTTTTAAAAAAATTCATGATTTCTTTGCCTATATAAGTCACCTCTGGTAAAAACAGTTTTACCAAACTCTTTCACATCCTCATCTTCCCATCGCACTCATTCTTAAATTCACACACGCACGCACACGTACACACGCACACGCACGCACACACACGCGCGCACACACACACACACACACACTCTCTCTCTCTCTCTCTCTCTCTCTCTCTCTCTCTCTCTCTCTCTCTCTCTCTCTCTCTCTCTCTCTCTCTCTGTCAGAGGCTGATCGGGTGAATTTGAGGCCGTGGGGGAAGGGGGTTTCACAGATGCCCCCCCCCCCCCCCCCCCACACACACACACACATCCCACTAAAAAAAAAATCCCACAATAAAAGAAAGAGGGGAGTGGGGTAGCGTGACTACCACGACGACACTTAAAAAATGTCCTTGGTAGAGTTTTACCTTATAAGAACAATAAGGACGTCGTATTCTATTTCTCACTAGTCCCCCCCGTTGTAAGCGCCCCCACCCCCAACCCCTCCCCGCCACAATTCCTTGATTATTTGATCCACCCCTTTCTCTCTGATAACTTATTTTCATCGAATGAATATTAGGCCTACATTTCAAGTCCTCCCGGTCCTAAGGACACATGTGGAACATTTAGTTCTAATTTCGATTTGGAAATATTATGATCATCTCTTTGTTGTTGCTTTTCAGCCACAGTTCGGCTTCCAGGGGTCATTTCGCACCGCCAACCTATCCCCATCAGAAAGGGCAAGAGGGGAGGGAAACAGAGGAGGGGAGGGGAGGGAGATGACGGCACAAGGTGTGATGCACGCTATCAAGGCACTGGGAGGCAAAATCGTCTACTTGGCGGATACAATCCCCGCCGAATCCCAACCCGCCTTCCTGCAGGACTTTGTTGATGATGTGAAGACATATCGGGTTAGTAATTAGAACATTTGGAAAAAAAACCATATCAGTAACTCTATAGCCAGTCACTCGATCGATTAATCGACCAACCAACCAACCACCCAACCAACCAATCACTCACTCACTCACTCACTCACTCACTCACTCAATCAATCAATCAATTTTTTTAAAGAAGAAAATTACTGATACCGTTACATTATGTTTTTTGTTATCGATAAGTACGATAGGCCTGATGTCAATAAGTCTAATCTACTGTGCCTATGCTCTCTGATCTGGTACAGGCACAATTGCCAGGTGTACTCGTTCAACACACACAGACACGCACACGCACACGCACACACACATACACACTTTATCCCTAACAACTTTCTATCTGGGGTAAATGAGGTTGTGTAAATAGAAGAAAAACTCTTAAGTCCCAAATTCAGATGATACTTAAGGACAAAAACCTCGTGTATTTGTGCTTTTCAAGTATATCTATTAAAAAAAAAAATCTTTTTAACAAAATGCAGGAGTAAACTTGCAATGTCTAGAACAACATAATTATTCACAATAGTGAATAAATTGTGGTAAACGCGGTACATTTTTTAAAGATTTTTTCGTTTTTATAAAAACTACCACAATCGAGATACAATGTTTGTGCTTAGATAGGGTCACTTGTATGTTTCTTAGTCTCTCTTTCTTGATAATTGTTTGACTTCCAAGGTTAATGTTATAATGTAAGTTATAGGTGTAATAATTGTATTATAGAATTATGTAAAATTGGTGATGTGACTTAGCTTACCTAATTATAATGCAATATGCACACTATTAAGTTAATTAACTATTATAAGGCGCAAACAGCGAGTCATCAGTCAGATTTTATTAACTTGGTTTGATTTATGGACTTTGAAATGCAGTTTTGTTGTTGTCGTAGTAGTTAGGCCAAAGACCTTTGGTTAGGCCTATTAGTTGTTTCGATAACATTTATGACGTTATATTTACATTGTCCCGTCAGTTTCTGACGTTCTTTTAAAATGAATTTAGCTGCTTTGTTTACTGACGCTCTTCCTGTCTACCTCCGAACATCCTCCCCATTTTAACACCCATCTCCCCTTCGTCTTCCGGTGTGCTGACACCGTGCAGACAGGTGGCGCGTGCGCATACGCGTCATCCTCATTAACATATCACGAGCCACAGGGGCTTACAGTTTGTCACCTTTCTCAGTTCCCCGGATGTTCGTATTAACACAATGACAAGTACAGCGGTGGACCATGCTTTAAGGTTACAAAAAAAAATGGGTTGAACGTCCTCCGACCTGGTACATGTAGGGGAAGACGGGGTAAAAAGCGCATGGGCGGGTAAGAAGCCCACCCCAATTATCTCATGAAATGAAGCAAATTTCAGTCTCATTTTGCCCATGAGACGAGCGTTAATGTCTAGCATTCGTCTCATGGACAAATTTGACTGAAATTTTCTTTATTTCATGAGATAATTGGGGTGGGCTTCTTACCCGCCCATGCGCTTTTTACCCCGTCTTCCCCTACATATAGTTATGTGTAAAGATAGTGGGTCGATCCTGGAGATACTGCCGGGTCGACCCCAGATATACAAAGATTGATTATGCTTGGGGGACACATTATAATTACATGGGTGCAACTTTTCCTGGTATACAAGGATTTCCTGTTTTTGAATTTTACCACAAAAGGAATGTCCTGTTTTAAAATTTTGTCAAACAAGATCTCTGTGTGTCTGCTGTATTTTTCAAACACTTTAAAATAAGCATTTGTATAAATTGTGGAAAAAGCAAACTAATATAACTTAATAAATCATTTTTTTTGTTCAGCTGCAGGGGGACATTACCCCTAGACCTCGGCCTTTCAGATTGTTTTCATTTTGTGTAGTTACACCCATGTAGTTATTAGGCTTTTTAAAATCCACGGTCGTACATGAGATGCGTTACTTATAAATGACGTATCGTCATTTCTTGTGTGAAAAAAACATGCAACCGGTGGAAGATACTTAGGCTACGTAGGCCTACGTCATGACGGTGGAGGTGTATTTCGTGCGTGATCGATTCTGCGGTATCGCAACGCATTTAGATTTATAAAAAACAAAACTGAAACAGACTGCAACGTCACTGGAACATACAACAAACAAACAACTGCACGACAAGTGTAAAGTGACGTTATTTTATTCACGAGAGACAAAGCAAAACTACTGGATATTTCGGCGAATGCGCCTTTATCAACACAGACAAATAATTAAACAGCAAACAGCAAATATAGCAAAAGGAGCAAAAAACAAACAAGATCAAAATGAAAAACTCTACAGTTGTTTTTCATTTTGATCTTCTTGTTTTTTTGCTCCTTCTGTTGCCTGCTTTTTGCTCCTTTTGCTATATTTGCTGTTTGCTGTTTAATTGTTTGTCTGTGTTGATAAAGGCGCATTCGCCGAAATATCCAGTAGTTTTGTTTTCTTTCTTGTGAATAAAATAACGTCACTTTACCCTTGTCGGTACCTTAGTATTACTACTAACCCATGAAAAGACTACTATTATTTTCATCAGTTAGTAGTAATACTACTAACTGATAAAAATAATAGTAGTCTTTTCATGGGTTAGTAGTATTAGTAAGGTTTTCATCAGATAGTAGCTTGACACACGTGGGGTGATCCCTGTAGTTGTTTGTTTGTTGCATTTAAATTAAAGCAGCTCAACATGTACACACCCGTTTAACAATTTATGTTAAGTCTTTTCTTTCGTTCAGATTACATCTTGTTTCAAAAACTTCATCATTTTTACTGAAAATTGCATCTGTTGTGAGGCACCCTATTTGGCTGGCACACTTGATGATAGGTCACCTATCTAAATTCAGAATTCAGAACAAGATTTCGTTTTAAGCTTTCGATTCGGGTCAAAACAATCCATTAAACTGGCCCCTGGAACCCAGCCTTTATTTCAAGGTGTTCAACTGACCTGACTGTAAACAATTCCAACTTGAGAAGATAATTTTCAGCGTTTAGAGTTATAAAATTTGGAAGCAACTTAGCACAATAAATTGTAGCAGACAACTAGAAACTGACAACAACTTGCAAGGTGAAATATGTGTCAGTGGGTGATGGGGCCCTGTGAGGGTTAAATCAGCTACGCTTACAGATAATTATTTTTGGGGGGAAGCAAAAATTAAAAAAAAAGCCTAACCAACCTAAGATAACATTTCCTAGTACAATCTATAATATAGAATAATTTAGAGAAATAGATAGCTACACCAAATGAGATCGAATTAACACCAACAACTATGAAGTGAATACAAGAAGCACCCCCTACCTACTTTGGTAGGGGGCGGGGTGGAGCCCCGTGAAGTTAAAGCTACAATTAGCAACATGTAAACGTAAACGCAAATCTTTACCACAAACGCAAAACAGAGATTTGTTGCCGTAGACTTAAAATCCTCTATTGTGATTTCATTACTTTAGAGAGAGAGAGAGAGAGAGAGAGAGAGAGAGAGAGAGAGAGAGAGAGAGAGAGAGAGAGAGAGAGAGAGAGGTAGGTGACACCATTCGGCCGTTCATAATTATTAATCCGTGCTTTATTGTGTCTCTCTGTATGCACAGTCTTCCCTGTACGACTTTGAGTTGGAACAAATAGAAAAACAAGAAGAGGAGGAGGAGGAGGAGGAGGAAGAAGAAGAAGGAGAAGAAGAAGAAGAAGAAGAAGAAGAAGCAGCGACGCCATCAACAGACGAAGTTGAACCTATGATGACTGCCGGTAAACGGGGGAAGGGAGGTAACAGCCGCAATGGTCCCCCTGACCAGCTGCACCGACTGCTGAGCAAACTGCAACAAGTGGCGGACAGAGTGGGCGACAAGCTGGACATCGTGGACAATTCCACTATCGATGTGGAGTCACTGCAGGATATGTTGGAAGCCCTTGAGGTGGGATAAAGGGAGAGAAGAGGAGAGAAGAAAGAGAGAGAGAGAGAGAGAGAGAGAGAGAGAGAGAGAGAGAGAGAGAGAGAGAGAGAGAGAGAGAGAGAGAGAGAGAGAGAGAGAGAGAGAGAGAGATTGGGGTGAGGGGGTGGGGTTGGGAGCTCGATCAGCGAAACCCGACTGGCTGGGTCATCTTCGTAGAATACGTTTTTTGTTGTGTGTTTTTTAATGCCCGACTTCGGACCTCGACCATATAATTATTATAGTATCAGCAAATCAAATTGATGACTGTGGATACTCAACGGGAGGAGAGAGATTCGGATTCGGATTCGGATGATGTATTCATGAAAGGCCAATGCCCCTTATGAAGAGGGTAATTTGCAATAAACAAAATAATGACATATGATATATCCAAATAAAGAAAATTACGATCCCGAACACAATGTAGAACGAAATTTAAAGGCTTTGTATAAGAACAAAGCAAACCTTTTTACAACGTTTTCCTGAGTAGAAGACATAAGCAATACAAGTCTAAACACAGATGGGTGGTTATAATATTTAGAAGCAATAAATTCCTGTCTCATATCACTTAAAGCAGTACATTGAAGAACAAAATGAACTTCACTTTCAGAAGTTTTCTTGCATAATGGACAAATAAGATAAATCTTAGAATGTTGCCTGTAACGAAGATAATGAACCGAAATATCCGTAATTATTATGTTGTGTATTTATTTTTATTTTCATTCATTAATTCCTATAGAAAAATACTGTGTGTTTTCTAATTAATTTTTATTATTAACAGCAAGCTCTGGAACTGGCGCTGGAACAAATTGAAGATGCAGCGGAAGAAGAAGAGGAGGAGGAGGAGGAAGAAGAGGAGGAAGAGGAAGAAGAAGAGGAGGAAGAAGAGGAGGAAGAGGAAGAAGAAGAGGAGGAGGAAGAGGAGGAAGAGGAAAAGAAAGATCTAACACGACAGCTGAGGGTGCTGCTGCGTGTGCTGAATCATCAGAAGTGAAGTGAGTGATGATGATGAAGATCATGATGATGATGGTGATGATTATGACAGCGTAAATGATGTCGATGATACGACAACAACAAGAACGACGACGACGACGACGACGATAATATTGCATAATTAACTTTTTTGTTTTGCACACGATAACATTTCAATCAGGCGGCTGTAAATTTCTCGAAGAGCATTCCATAAATGTCTCTTTGTTTTTGTCTTTTAATTATTATTCTTTTTCTTATACATTTTATCCACAATTTTCATGAACCCCCAAGGGGAAAATTGAAATCTTGGAATCTACCAGCAGTGATCGATTCAAGACACACAACAATCATGCACAGAGATCATACCACCGTGTTTGATTGTAATTATCGATATATTCATAATGAATTATACATGTACCTAAGTTTTATGTGTTTTTCTTGTTTTAGTATATTTCTCTCTCTCTCTCTCTCTCTCTCTCTCTCTCTCTCTCTCTCTCTCTCTCTCTCTCTCTCTCTCTCTCTCTCTCCTCTCTCTCTCTCTCTCTCTCTCTCTCTCTCTCTCTCTCTCTCTCTCTCTCTCTCTCTCTCTCTCTCTCTCTCTCTCTCTCTCTCTCTCTCTCTCTGTATTATACATCTGTATTGTTAAAAGTTCGGGACCTTATATATACTTATACTTAATGTCCCATAGGCCTATGTGTCTGTTCCAGACCGGAGGACGTTAAGCAGAATTTATTTTCTCTCTCTCTCTCTCTCTCTCTCTCTCTCTCTCTCTCTCTCTCTCTCTCTCTCTCTCTCTCTCTCTCTCTCTCTCTCTCTCTCTCTCTCTCTCTCTCTCTCTCTCTCTCATTGTGTGCCGATCTTTGAGTGTGTGTATGCGCGCTTACACATACACTTATCTGGAGCTTTTTAAAATGTTATTGATTATATTGGGATATATGATCATATATTACATGTCATTGTTATAGTGAATCATTGTGTTTTCTTTTCACATGTCCCATACAGTTTTGTGTGTTAATATATTTAATTATTATGTTCTTAATGTATGTGCTTATAACAACAACAACAACAACGTAAAGCGCTTAGAGCTTAAAGATTAGGCGCTATAAAGGTTGTCTTAATAAATAAATAAATATTCAGACGACACTGAATCTTGATACAAATCAAATCAAGGCGCACTCACATGTTAGCATTCATAACGCATTCAAACACACAATGTGCTTATACCGTGCCACAAACTATTTTCGCATGTTTATGAGATAATAAAGTCTTGAGTCTTCAACCCCTTTTCACTGTAAGGCCTTTCATGATTCATGATTAAAAAGGACGTGAGGAAAGTAAGACAGAGCATGGATGCTATTTGATGCTTAATGTGGTGTCCATGGACAGAGTTAGCCAACAACAAGCATGCAAATAACTTACGACTGATTGGATGAATACACTGCGCTGGAAACTTAAGATATGGACCTTGTGCTCTGACTAACTTGAAGTCAGCTATATCTAGGCTATATTGATACAAATTCGGGACTTTCCTGGTATTCCACTGCCTCCAGGCATTGCCTCCAGGATCGTTCCCACCATCTTTATATCTACTAGTGTCCCATATGGGTCTGTTCCAGACCGGAGGACGTTAAGCATATTTCCATCTGACTAACGGTATTGAATTTGTACCTGCCCGATTAGAGCAATCCAGTGATTTGTAAAAGTCAGAGCATGTAGGGGGGGGGGGGGGGGGGGGGGAATCTGAGACCGAGTCAAGATATAACTAACCATGACATGACGTGGAATAACCTCATATG
Source organism: Phymorhynchus buccinoides (assembly GCA_017654935.2). Taxonomy (NCBI): domain Eukaryota; kingdom Metazoa; phylum Mollusca; class Gastropoda; order Neogastropoda; family Raphitomidae; genus Phymorhynchus; species Phymorhynchus buccinoides. The sequence goes on along the minus strand of JAGGCT020001060.1, from coordinate 6,777 downwards.
TGGCCTAACGATCCTGACTGCCTTTGTATCTGCTAAGCCCTGCTGCTGCTGCTGCTGATGATGATGATGATGATAATAGTCGGTCTAATGATGAACATCATTATCATGGTCTTCATCACCATCAGCATTTGCGTTAATTGACTGGAACTGATATCACATTTATTCAAAAAGGGTTTTAATTGTACGTGTCTGAGCAAGGTTTAAATTCCCAGTTTTCATATAATTATAGTTGTGTGTGTGTGCGTGTGTGCGCGCGCGCGCGCGTGTGTGTTTGTATTGTGTGTGAATGTGTGCGCGTGCGTGCGTACATGCGTACATATGTGTATGTGTGTTTATCTATTTAGGTATATGGTAGAGCCTTTAACCAACAAAGTGACACTGCAAGGTGTCTTCCCTTGGACAACCGTAACCGACGATTGAGACAAGAAAACAAACCAGTGGGCATGCGCGACAAACCGGATCCAGAAATGAACGTGGACACGGGAGGGAGTTGATTGAAAATTGTTACGTTAATTACACTACATACGATTGTGACGATGTGAGTCATGATTCACGTGAAATTCATGTATTTGGGTCTACTTGAGTAGGGGAAGACGGGGTAAAAAGCGCATGGGCGGGTAAGAAGCCCACCCCAATTATCTCATGAAACGAAGTAAATTTCAGTCTCATTTTGCCCATGAGACGAGCGTTAATGCCTAGCATTCGTCTCATGGGCAAATTTGACTGAAATTTTCTTTATTTCATGAGATAATTGGGGTGGGTTTCTTACCCGCCCATGCGCTTTTTACCCCGTCTTCCCCTATATAGAGCGAAACCGGCTATTAGAATTATTTTCAGACGGAAGTATTTCACTAGAATCATGACTCTCATCGTCACAATCGCATCGCATTGACAGCGAATCGTATGTAGTGTAGCAGGCCCTTTAGAGTAGTGATTTGAATCCCCTTTTACTGTCAAAAGTGTGTTGTTGTTTTTCGCATTGACAGCGAATCGTATGTAGTGTAGCAGGCCCTTTAGAGTAGTGATTTGAATCCCCTTTTACTGTCAAAAGTGTGTTGTTGTTTTTAATGGTTTTATTCTTTATTTTCAACTCACATCGTTAAACTTAGTTTGTAGTAGAATAGGCTTATTTGTCTCCCCTGAATTCTGATTGTTGTGTGCCTTTGATTTTAAAACGACTCAAGGCACCAAAGGCTTTCTGTCTACCTATATCCATTGTTCAACAATAGGTGGGTTTTTTCCTATTCTCGTGTATTCAATAAATCGTGTAAAATTTACCAATCGATTTGTTATCCGGTATGAAAGTGTATGCGAATGGAGGCCCCTTTTGTCCGTCTGTCTGTCCGTGTGTGTGTGTGTGTGTGTGCGTGTGTGTGTGTGTGTGTGCGTGCGTGTGTGTGTGTGCGTGCGTGCGTGTGTGTGTGTGTGTGTGTGTGTGTGTGTGTGTGTGCGCGTGCGCGCGTGCATGCGTGTATGTGTGTGCGTGCGCGCGCGCGTGTGTGTCTGTCTGTCCGTGCGTGTGTGTGTGCGCGTGCATGTGTGTGTGTCTGTCTGTCTGTTAGTGTGTGTGTGTGTGTGCGCGCGTGCGCATAATTTAATGTTCATATATGACCCACTCGTTAAACAACTACAACGTAGTGCATACCCGATAGAAAGCCACACGAAACTGCATGTGTCCACAAACGCGATATCGCGGCATAAAATTATGCACATGCAATTACATTTGTATCACACACACACGCGCACACACACACACACACACACATACACACACACG
>JAGGCT020001059.1:0-25000 GCA_017654935.2 Phymorhynchus buccinoides | reverse complement strand
ATCAGTAATTTCAGGCATCTGCCAGTCATTTCCCGATCACGATAAACATATGGCTATTTACACTAAAGTAGTCATCATTGATTTCTTTTTTTGTTTTGAGACTTGTGTAGTTAATTTAATTAAAGAAAACAATTCACACACACAAAAACACAGACAAAACATATGAATTTCTTTATCTGAAATGTATTAAAATTTCAGCTTTTGAATGCCTGTGCAATTCAAAGATATGTAATGTATATTGCAGTCTTAAAAAAAACCACTCACACACAAAAAAATCAACGAAGACCAATGGAAGTGAGGAAGAATAAAGAAAGGAATTGAACCCCCATAGTACTTACACTAACGAGTTACAGAGATATATAATTATATATTATATTTGTTTTTGCTCACATATCTGGTCAAGGTCATCTGATGGGACGTGGATGCTTCTCGATCTTTATGTTTTTGAGTCTTCATATGTCGTAAACAATCATTCCGGCCACCGTGAGAGCACACGAAGTCTTGATCACACACAGTACAAACTACGTGCTTTTCACTTTTGTTGCTCTTCTTCAGGCAAGGCCACTTTACGCTATAGTCTTGTCTGTATCGTTGCCCAGCACTGGTTGGTACCGTTGCTGACCTCACTTTTTTCTCAGGTGTATGGTCAGGGTCCGAGTCGGAGTCCTCCGTATCCGTGTGTTTGTTTTTTGACATGGCCGTGTTCTGATTGCGCTCGTACTAACCTAGCAAAAATGGCGGCATGAAAAAAACAGACCGGAAAAGAGTCACCGGAAGTATTCACTCGAAGTGACACCAGTTGCGAGTACAGCTCTAACGCCTTGCTGTCTTTCAATGTTTTTTGTTTTTTTTTGCACTTGCTCAACGAAAATGCAGATTTTTTTTTTTCTGACCGTAGTAGCGTAATCAGAGGCTCAAATAGTAGGAATTACGAACAAATCCGTAGGGAAAACAGGTCTGGTAACAACACACTGAACTAGTTTCTTTGTTGGATGTCTTCCGTTGCAAAAATATGGTATGCTTCCCTTTTTAAAAAAATATATAATAAAATATATTAAACATTATCTTGTAACGATAAATTGACTAATAAAGTAAGAATGATATCTATATCATGTCAAGAAAATGTAACATGGAGATATTAAAGTTTGATTCTAGCTTACTTTCTTACTTTCTAGCTTTTTTCCCCTCAACTATTAACCCTCTACAACAATCTAAAAATGAACATTTACACAAAAAAGACTGACAAAAAACAGATCTTGAAACCCACAAGATAAATTCCCATTTTGTTTTCAGTACATTCAAAACACTGAAAACTGCCCTAAATGATTTGGTTACACTTACAGCGGATCCCTGATGGAGAGAGATAAACAATAACGAGATTCAAGACAGCTCTTCCTCTTATTGAAGATGAATGTAAGAGAACATCAACAACAAAAGCAGAGTGCATTCTCACCTTGACGATGAGGTCCGAGGGGTCAAAGAAGTCGGCCACTGCCAGCTGTTCCAGAGACACTGTCCAGGCTTTCCTGCGAGACTGGCCCTCCCCTCCCCCAACCGTGGGCAACAGGGAGTACTGGGTCTGATTCAGGGAGGGGCCTGCAAGTAAAGTGCACATAGTAGGGTTGCTTTTCAGGAACACACACATACACATGCAGACTGGCCCTCCCCTCCCCCACAGTGGGCAACAGGGAGCATTGGGGTCTGATTCAGGGAGGGACCTGTATTTGTGTGCATGGAATTGCAATGATTTTCAGGTCACTGGAAATATGTGCACACACTCACGCAAACCTGCAGACACACAAACACACATGCTGTCCAGGCCTTCCTGCGAGACTGTCCCTCCCCACGCCAACTATGGGCAACAGGGAGTATCGGGTCTGATTCAGGGAGGGGCCTGCAATTGAGTGCATGGTGTTGCAATGATTTTCAGGTTGGTGGAAATCACACAAAAGCATGCACACACATACATATATATATCTGTGCACACACACACATGGGATGACTGAGGTTAGGGCAACAAACACATCCACACACACACATACAAACCACTCACTATCCTCCCGACATGCATCAGACTCAAAGAAAGGTTCCCAGCCAAGGCAAAGGAGTGCCCCATAAAGCATGAGCACACACACACACACAAATCACTCACTGTCCTCTTGCACCATGTAAGGGCTGCCGGCGTGCACCAGACTCCAAGAAGGCCAAGGCGGAAAAAGTGCCCCATACAGCAGACACACAACCACAAACACACACACTTAAACACAATCCACTTACTGTCCTCCAGCGCCATACAAGGACTCCCGGCGTGCACCAGACTCCAAGAAGGCCCCCCAGCCAAGGCGGAAAAAGTGCCCCATAAAGCAGACACACAACCACAAACACACAACACACTTAAACACAATCTACTTACTGTCCTCCAGCGCCATACAAGGACTCCCGGCGTGCACCAGACTCCAAGAAGGCCCCCCAGCCAAGGCGGAAAAAGTGCCCCATAAAGCAGACACACAACCACAAACACACACACAAACACAATCTACTTACTGTCCTCCAGCGCCATACAAGGACTCCCGGCGTGCACCAGACTCCAAGAAGGCCCCCCAGCCAAGGCGGAAAAAGTGCCCCATACAGCAGACACACAACCACAAACACACACACTTAAACACAATCCACTTACTGTCCTCCAGCGCCATACAAGGACTCCCGGCGTGCACCAGACTCCAAGAAGGCCCCCAGCCCAAACGGAATGAGCGCCCCATGAAGCAGCCGGCATCCAGCAGCAGCTTCTGCCGCCCAAACACCAGAGACTCCCTGACGTCCGGCACCTCCCGCTGCACCCGCAGGCCAACAATCTTTCGTGGGACGTCCTCCTCCGTCATGCCGCTGCTCAGCAGCTTGTGCTCAGTGGCTGGGGGGTGCAGGAAGGTGGGATGGGGCCGGCCGAAGGTGGTGTGGCCAAACGTGGCTTGGAAGAGACCTGCCGCAAATGGTTTGGTACCATCCTGAACTTAGTACTTCATGGTAAGAACAGAGCAACCTTGATTAATACTGGCTGCAGTTACCTTATTTTACCAACCACAGGGCGCATCATAATGTAAGGCGTGCCCCCTCCCCCCCAATTTTACACCAAATGGTAGATTTTGTTATGACACTTTCTTACTATATTATTAGTCATACTGTTAAGGCACAGGGGGCTCATCTTCTAGTCTGTAAAATAGGTACAATATGGTATTATATGGAGAGGTTCACTAGCTACATTCAAGTCAACCTGACAAGGCGCACTTTTGCGTATCAGTATCGCTTTGAAAGCTGCTTCCAAGGCAGAGCAAGTGGCAAACACACGAGTTAAAAAGAGAAGGAGAGAGGAACAGGGGCAGAGATAGAGATACTCAGATAGTGACCGAGATGATGATGAGACATTAAAAGAAAAAACCCCAGAGAGGTCCCATACATATAAAACTCACTTTTCTTTTCCCTTATCAGCTCTTTGGGGTCAGGGGACATGGAGCGAGGTGTCCCCGACTGTTTGATGCCTAAAGAAGTGTTCAGCAGGGAGGGCATGGATTTCTCACCGCTCTTCAGGATCTTACCCTCCCCTCTGTACCACAGCGAATCTGGGGGCAGAAGAAAATGGGCATAGTTACCATTTGAAAAAAAATAGTGATAATTATTTACTAAGTAAAAAAAAAAGTGTAAAAATAAGATTCAAGTCTAACATCCCTTTCCCCCCAACAAAAAAAATCCTCAGTAAACAGAGAAAACGAAGATGTTTTACATTCAACTTTTCACAGAGTTATTGTCAAAAGCCAGCATGATCTTTCAACACAGAGCAATTACAAAAACTGCAGCTATACAGAATTTTACAATGTTTCATAAAATTATCTCTTTTTCACATGACTGTAGTGTTGTATCTAAAAATTGACGAATATAAAAAAAACAACAAAAAAAACAAAGCCTTTATTGAAACTTATTAGATATAGGTGTAAGTCACATTTTTCAAAACATTCTGAAAGCTAACAAGCGTTGCCAGTTTCATGTTTCACCTTTGTCACTCCCTTCGTCTTCAGCGAAAAAGGAGGCTTTCATCAGCTGTACGTTGCGTGCCGACACGCCCAGCCGCAGAGGCAGAGAATCCTGGGGCATTTCTGCTTCCTCCATGGTTTCCGCTGCAAGAATACAAATCATAGTGGAACAGTTCTTTTCAAACCAATGCAGCTTCATTTTCATCATAGATTAAAATGTGTGAGTGTGTGTGAGTATGTGCGTGTGTGCATGCATGTGTGCAGGATGTATGTGTGCGAGTGTTTGTGCAAGAAAAGAGTGTGTTTCGCTTGCTTATGATGCCTCATGGGTGTCTATACAAAATGTAAAAAGAACCATTTAACCTTTAGCACACCAGATATTTTTCTGTGTTGTTTCCCCTGCAGCCATATTAATGTTTATGACAAGTTCTGAGCTTGACACTACCAACATTCAAACACTTGTCCGCGCACATATTTTCGAGAATGATCGATGGGTCCATCAACTTTGATAATTCGGTCAACCGATCGCGAAAATATGACTCAGAATGCTGCTTTACCAGCACTAATATCATCCAACAATAATAAATAATCAACTGCATTGTTGGGATAAAATGAAAATCAAAAAATAATTTGCTTCATTTATCTTTTTGGGAACGACCGAAGGCCCGACAACTAAAAAATCTAGTTTGCCAGTTGCAAGTCTAGGTCTAGCACTTGGCACTCACTCTACTCAGCAAAAATGTATCAGTCCCTGGGACTGACAGTTCAATTTGTTTTCAGTATTTTGGTTTTGCAATCAGTATTTTACTGACAAAAAATTACCAGTTAACGAGATCACTGGTGGTTGTTTTTAAGTTCCCTTGCACAACTGAATTCTTCTTTTCAGTAGCAAAAAAACAATGGACTGATTAACTGATTGACCGAGTAAACAGGCAGCCAACATCAAGACTACATACTCATCATATCCGAGGGGAACTTCTCCTGCGTGATGTCTGGAAGCATCTCCATAGCATCGTCGCCGTCAATCTCCCCCTCCTCTCCCACCATCTCCCCGGCCTCTCCCCCCATCTCCATCCCCCCCACTGCCAGGCCTTTGTGGTCCCGTTTGGAAGGCTTCAGCACCTGGATCTTCTGCTTCTGTGGACAGGCACCGCACAACAATCATTCAAGATACTTATATCAGTAGTGTTCCATGTAAACTTCAAATGTATCCATGGCAGCTTAAAATCATAACGAATCGTATTAGAAGAATTGTAACCACATACACTCAAGCAAATGAAATAAGCTTTATTTCTTCTTCTTCTCCATTCCCAGGCCGTAGGCCATCATGGGTAATGTACTTGTGTCCGTTTTTCAGTTTTCACTGGTCAGCTGCATTCAGCAGACACATTCCAATTACGGAGGAGCTCAAATTAGAAGATTTTTTTTGTAAAAAAGGCAGGAGAATGGGCCAATAAGGCAGAAAGATAGTAGATTACAGAAAACAAAGGTAAAAGAAAGAGCCAAAGAGAGTGGCAGGTTAGAGGAAGTTACAAGCACATAACTTCCAGAAGATAGGGAACTATTTCCCTGGTATCCCAACGGTGGAAAAAATTGCAGTCAAAATCATGTGCAAGATTTTCGTTAATTGAGAGAGAGAGAGAGAGAGAGAGAGAGAGAGAGAGAGAGAGAGAGAGAGAGAGAGAGAGAGAGAGAGAGAGAGAGAGAGAGAGAGAGAGAGAGAAGCATAAAGAGACAGACGTTGTAGCTAACATTGTCTAGCTCGATGTCCACTATAACATGGATTAGACAAATTTCAGCCCAAGATAAAAATAATTATCCATAAGTTAGTTTCTAAAATGAAAAACACGCCAAACTCTCATCTCCCACACACACACAAAATGTTCCCCTGAATTCACGGTAGTCTTCAGGCAAATCCACCATCACCCCCAAAAACCCAAAACTGCACCTTTCTTTCGTAAGTATGTTCCCACTCACTTGCACAGATCTCTGACTCTGTTCAGCCACCTTCAGCTTTTTCTTCTCCTGTTCTGTTGGCTCGATGTCTTCATCCCCGTCCTCCGTGATGCCGTATTTGGAAAAATGGGGCACCTGCAAACAAGAAAGGGCCACAATCTTGTCCAGTTTCTGCTATATACACGGCTTTTTAACAAATTGCTTTCCACAGATTAACGGCAATGTAACCCTCTTGAATTCACATATGTTACACAAAAACCTCTTCTAGTATTCTGGTACTTTCACACTTTTTCAAGAAAATCTGTGATTTTGCAGCACACAGAGCACCATACACCCATACAGTTACCATCACATCAATGCAAGTGAAAAGCTTTCTCATAGTGTGCCTATAACAAGCCAGAGGGGGTCTCAGAGTGGGAGCATGCTACGGCCGATTTTGGGTGAATTGAATACACAGAGACAACTTCCTGTCTGCCGGTATTGGACGGAAAATGCAAGAGGGTTAGAGACTGCCTGTTATCAGCCAGGCTCTAATCCGAGAAAAAAAGTGGGTTGGATCCTTTGCAGATAAAAAAAAGATAGGTAGGGAACGGGAGACGTGTTTTTAAATTGTTTCTTCCAACTAGTTAAATATGTCTCTTTCTTTTCAGAGGGCCTCTGGTCTATCATGTAAAAAAAGTAAATGTCCTCTTCACTATTAGGAATAGTGCAATGTTAATTGTTCCACCAATCATAAACATTGAAAACAATAGCGAAGCGATAAAAGGAAAGTCATAATAAAGATAAATCTATTTTGTTGCTGTGTAGGTTTATTGCTGTTATAATAATAATAATAATAACAGTACATTTATATAGCGCTTTACCTCAGATGAGCCCAAAGCGCTTTACAATCAATTATTCATCAACAGATAACAAAAAACAAGATTCAAGAGTGACACCAACCACCAACAGCGCATATGCAAAGCGCTATCAACGCAATGCGCTACACTTACCCCCCCCCCCCCCCCCCCCCTCTCTCTCACACACATACAAACTGACCTCAAACACCCAAGAGCCAGTCTCTGGGCGGTAGTCGATAAACTTAGCGTTGATCATCCGGGACGTATTTTCCAGCTTGTCTTGATAGTTCATGCCGCGCAGTCTGTCAGGACTCTGCAGAAAGCACAACACACACAGCGATAGACAGGTAAGTACAGTGAACGTGACCAAGAAACAAATGAATGTCGCGAAAAGGTACGTGGGTACAGAGAAAAGAAAGAAAGAAACAGATTAATATTGAGAAACAGATAGATCCGTAGGGAGATAACAGAAAAATAAATGTGCAGGGACAGACAGATGAGTGTACACTGAAAACAAAATAGAAAAGAAATGCATAGAAAGATAAGTGCAGTTAAAGAGGTGAGAAAGAAAGAACTGGATAGAATGTTCAGTGAAAGAGGGATACAGCAACGTGATAAAGAAACAAAAGAATCGAAGCTCTGGACTACATGGACATAAAGAAAATAAGACAAGATGGCAATGCCATAAAAACGTACTCCCAGTTACCAGCAACACCCGACACAAATATACACCCCATTGGCATCATGTTAAGCTCAATTTCAGCAAATACATTATTAGGGTATGCTCTCCCATAGTTTCGTTGATGAATATGCCACGATGTGGCCCTATCAACCATAGATGCAGAAAACGTTCTGAGGACTATAGTGCAAGTCCTCAGGTGTGCTTTAGGTCCTGAGAACGTTGGTGTGCAAACAAAGTCAAGTCCTGACTACACACCTAAAACAAACACACACACGTGCGCGCGTAGAAACACACGCATACATGCTCGTACACACACACACTCACATAAACGTACATGCATGATAAAGCACATCTAGATCTTTCTCGAGAGATCATGAACAACAAAGGTAGGCTACTCTAGGCTTGGAGAGTTGTTGGCAAGCCCTACATTGACATTTTTCTATCAGATCAGACAGTGTTGCTAGGAAAGACAGGTAATGAATAATGTATGTACTAATGCAGAAGACAGTTCTTTTTTGCGAAGTTTTCATGTCAAACAGTTTGACTTGTCAATTGAAACTTGAAAGCCAATGAAAGAGACCTTGCCTCGCTTTGGAACAGCTCAGCTGTTACTGAATGCTAATCAAGTCACATGGTATTTCTAAAAGTCGTCTGCTACGGACTGATTTGGGCTACGGTTGCATCACTTTATGATTGCTTTTTCTGTAAATAATGACCTTATGGCAAACCGACACCACGGTCTTAAAGAACAAGTGTATTAGAGACAATTCTGTCATAGTTCAATTTCATGGGTTTGAGCAGTAGAGCATGGAACACAAATAGTTTTCACCCAGGCACACACACATACAGACAGCATAGAAACACACGAATGTCCCTTTCATCATAATGTACTCCCGTTCTCATAGAACTGGGAGTACAAAAAAGAAATAGAGGAATAGACGGATACAAAAATTGAAAATGAAGAATAAACAGATTTCTTACCTTGATAACATCACGGGTGGTTTTATCGACGGGCCAGACGAAGTTGAGGGTCACCTCGGCCCTTCGGTTCAAGCCCTCGCCAACAGGGGGCTTCACGCTATCATCTGGGTACACCGAGATCTCCTTGCGGCGGAAGTGCACTGCACACAGGGAGACACACCAATGTCTTTTCATTTGTTTTCTTCACTATCACTGATAGTACGTGGGCCCATCAATATATAATGTCCTTACAGTTGTAAAACAGCAACTGAGCGGTGAGTTTACACGAAACTTTCACATTTCTGTAAACTACCCTTCTCTAATATACACTCAAAAGTTGGTCAGTATGGTTATAATAGATTATTACTTTGTGAAAAATTGTTTCCACATATTTATGAGCAGTGATTGTCTACTTGTCATGCAGAATATCAACAATGACAGGGCCTCAGGTATTGTAAAAAGTGAAGAAAATCACTTCCGGTTGTCGAAAACCTGCATCAACTTGATCAAGATAAATTGTTATACTGGATCAGCGGACTCCAACATCTGAAATAACGGTTTGATGGAGATACCAAAAAGATAACCCAAGTGTTGTCTTTTGTCATAACATGACAGAAATATTTGAGGCCATCTGTCTCATTAATTGGGAGAACATTTAGTTAATATATACCTATCGCTTTTTTATGCGTTAACTTCAAATTTAGGGTATCTATCTTGTGGCTCCTTTTTTCAGGGCAAATATTTGTCGCAGAATCCTGGCAATTTACCAACTAATAAAGCACATCTTTGGCTTACTTCTGAAACAAAAATAAATGGAATTTCTGCTTACAGTCCTTTCATCTAAAGAAATGTCTGTCTGTTTATGACTGTCAATAATCACTTATTTAGCTGGTATCTTCAGTCACATTTCTCAGTTTCAGAACGGCGAATCCGCTTGAAAACATGCAGCAGGTCACACAAGGCCACCCATAAACAGAATCCAAATCATCATGAATTTTCGCTAACTGGTCTTCAAGTTTGGGATGTAGTAATTTATTTGCTGTTTCGTCAGATCAATTTTTTTAGGCTCAGCATTAAACATGGCTTTACTAATGACATTCGGAAAATGTCACTGTTAACATAATTTTCAAACTGCATGTTCAAAGCAGAATGGCTGAATTTTATCATGATATAATTTTTATGTATGTATGGGCAACAATAAGCGTTTGGCACCTTCTTAGGACATTATTTACTGATGGACCCATGTATCATTTTTTTCATACAGGTATTTTTCATAGCACTATTTTTGTTATTAATATAACAAGTTCTTTCTTGCTCTCCCGAAGTTCATCAATCTTATGCCCCAATATAGCCTAAGTTTCGACTACCATATTTTACCGACTACAAGGTGCACCCGATTATAACGCGCCCTCCCCAAATTTTACACAAAATTCAGATTTTGTTTTTATACATTCTTACAATATTATCAGTCACATTATAAGGCACAGGGGACTCAGTCTAGGAAAAACGTATCGCCTTATAGTCCGTAAAATACGGGATTTAACCAGAGCCAGACAAGTTTATACAATCCGAATACATTAAACAATACAACGCAAAAGAGAATAGTTAAAACACAACATACAATGCAACATATAATCAGACCTACCAACCCCCTAACAGACCAAAGAGGAATATTTGTAGCAGCAAAGAGGAATTTGGGGGAGCTAAGAGGAATTTTGACGTGGCATCTTACTTTTCGCGCGTAAACATAATTTGAAGCAAGCAATTTTCATCCTTGTGAACTTGTCTTGTTTAAACCAAGTCTTGTCTGGAAGTGTCACAACTATTCCTAACACAATAGAAGCTTTTGGTTTGTTTCTCTGCCCTTTTTATTTGGGCAGACCAAGACGGTTGGAGCCATAGATGACTTAAATAATAAGACTTGGAAGGAAGATAATCAATCAATTCAAGTTCATCTTTGTTCTCCTTTCCTTCCGTTGGCTTGAAAAAGTCGGTAACGGTGGAAGATGAAGTCTGGGAGTTTGCAGTTTTGATAAGACGATGAGAAGTAATATGGCATTTGATGTCTTGACACCCTCCATAGGAGACTTTTAAGTGTAGTGAGCACATCATACATCTAACATGATGCACTTTCTTCATCTCTGAATGCACAGACACTTTCCATGTAATCTTCGCAGAAATATTGGTCTATTCTCTTTCTTTTCTCCCCAGTTTCACACACATCGATGTGTCAATTGCCATCTTGACAGAAGTGCACAAACTGAAATTGGAAAGTTGGTTATACGCACAGCAGCTGTGCTGCTCTGTATATAAAACAATGAATTTGTGTGTTCCCAATTTTTTTTTTAAAGTTTTGAAAGCGGAATTTTATAGACTTGAGTGGAAGAAATGTAGTCCGAGCGGAAGAAATTCCGCTCAAAGAGGAAAGGTTGGCAGGTCTGTATAATATACCCTATTTCTTGGACTATAAGGCGATACTTTTCCCCCCCAGACCCCTGATAATATAGTAAGAAAATGTTATTTAACAAAATCTGAGTTTTGTGTACAATTTTTGGAGTGTGCCTTATAATTCGAAAAATCTGGTAATGCAATACCACACTGAAGAATGCAACACAACACAATGCACATCACTAACCGATGGAGTCCAGGTCCAAGCCGGCCACGTTGATCACGCCGTAGAAGAACACAGAGCCGTAGTTCTCTCGGCCGATGGTCAGCTCCTCCACGAAGCAGTTGCCGTCCTCGTCCACCATGTTCACCAGGTCCTCCATGGAGGGGATGGTGTAGTAGCCGGGCCTGGTCAGCTTCACACCCGCCGGGTGAGGGGGGCTGTCCACTGGTAGTGGCTGAAGGGAGAAGACAACAGAGGTGATCAACTCTTCTAGCGCCAAGTTTCTTTTTATGCTCTTCCTTTCTTCCTTCCGTAGAGCGACCAGTCACTTTTGACTATTCTGTCGCTATTACTTTAGGAGATCTGCGGAAATGAGCACTGAGGTACTAAAAAGAAGAAAGTTGATAGGACAGTAAAGCCTGGCCCAGCCAGCTAGGTTCCCCTGATTGGACCCTAACGGGATGCCGCGCCAAGCGAGGGAATGACCCAGCCAGCCAGGTCCCGCTAATCGGGCCCCAACATCATGCCGCACCACTGGGAAAATTCACACCACCACCATTTTTTTTTTAAATTGGGGTGGGGAAGAGTTATTGTGAAGGTGCCCAAGGTCTCAACAGCCTGATCCAGAAGGTTGTTCCATGGCTTGATGGTACATGGCAGGAAACTGGCGCTTGAACTGCGCTTGAACTTGCACTTGAACTAAAATTTTGTGAAATGACACTTTCTCACTCACTGAAGTTCATGGGTTTTTTGCCTGTTCCAACTTGAGTCAAATTTTCCTCACACCGAGTCCGAGTTCCATGGTTGAGTAAAAGGTGGTGACAAAAGTAGCATCAACAAAATGGTTGGCACAGATTTACTGTTGCTACGGCGAAAGACGTAGTAATAGAGGCAGTGATTACGTGAAACAGAAACACAGCTATAACATCCCGCACAAGATTCCCACAACTTCTGAATGAAGGAAACATAATTCAGATCTCCAGCCAAAAGGTGAGGAGTAAAAAAATGAAGAAAAGCAAAATAAAACATCTGAAAGCCTACTCACATCAACAGACAGGTTGGAAATGTTGCTGTTGGTGATGTTGCTGTCGTAGGTGGTGTCCTGCTCCCCGGTCTGACTCATTTCCTCCCCCTGGTCCAGACCCACCCCCACCTCTTCCTCCTCCCCCTCAAGGGGTGGCTGCGCGGGTAGGGAATCATGGAGGCGGGGATATAGTGTCTGAATCGTGCCGTCCATCCCACCGCCTCGCCTAGAACATTTAATACAACGCTGATTAGGTTTGCAGTTGTCAAAAATGACGTAAAAAATAAAACCTAGCAGTACACATCGCGTGACACACAATAAAAAAACACATTGCCAAACAGAAAAAGCAGTAAACAATTATTCAAGCACTCTTGTTTCTTTAAAAAACCAGCAACCGTACATTGAATTTTCACTACTTTGCTAATGTGAAGACATAATTGAACTAAAAAAAAAAAAAATCAAAAAGCTACACATTAACACAAACAGTTGAAAATGGGAAAATAAGCGAAGTAAAAACACCTAAATGTTCATCTTGAACAATTTGCAGGCATTGTGAATACATGAAAAAAACGCCTCTAAAAATTTGTTTTCTAGTTCTACACTCTATGCGTTAAAAACAAAACAAAGAAAGATCACAAGTATAGCTTGCTCATGCAAAGAAATAAACTAAAACTTTGAACAACTGGAAAGAGCTACTTGTTTACTGCCTCTTTTTTTCCCAAGCAACTAAAGGGTACAAAAGTTAGTTTTGACAAACTGCAACAGGCAAACATGAATAATCCATCACTCACTCTCGGTGTGGGGTATCGCCTGTTGCTGCCGATGATGACCGTGGCAACTCTGCTGACCGGAGGATCGGCGTGGACTCTAGATCTGCCTCATCACCTTGACCCTGTTGCTGGACATCCAAAGGCCTGTAAGGAAAAGAAGACTTTATTTGGTAACTTTTCAAGTGGCTAACTGATGTCATCAAAACAAAACTAAAGACAAAGTAAAGCACTGGCACTGACACTGAGATCCAATCACACCTCACAGGTAAAACGCAAACGTTTTTATTTTTTACAAAAACATTGTATAAGCTAGAGGTTTGGGGGTGTTTTCGTTTTTACATTTTGCAGTGCAATAATGTTTTATAATTCTGGATCATTTGAGATTCACTTGTTGAAATCAGAAGGCTCCATTAAACACAGACCAAAACAAAATGAGATAAATTATTTCTTCGTGAAATTAGAATCAGGACCTTTTGCAAGTCAATGAACCAACCAGTCTGGTTTCTGTGAAGACACACACACCACGATCATTAGTGGCATAACCCATACCTCTGCCTTATTTTTTGTTATCAGATCTAAACCAGAAGTTCATTTTGAGAGCATGATTTCTTGTGGGAGAGAGTCTCTTTCAGGCTGATACTGCTTGAACCTGCATCAAATTTCCTGAATTCAGGCTTCAGGCACACCCGCAAACACCCCGGCCTCCAACCTTTCCCTTTCCCCTTACTGACCTGGTGATGGGGGCAACACTGCCAGCTGGGATCCGGGGAGGTTCCGGGGTGTCCACCTGGGAACCGGACCGGCTCAACACGCTGCCTCCTCCTCCTCCTCCCCCTTTCTTCAGCACCAGCTTCTTGATGCTGCGTCGTGGCACAAATGTCTCCCCGCCGAAGCCCAGGTCTTCTTCTTCCTCCAGACCCTCAAACAGCTGGCCCTGAACGCGAAACATAGCATTGTAAAGCCACAGTGCAATCAACTGCAAATACTTTCAACAATTCAAAAATTTCAACTTTCAACCAACAAAGCATAAGCTTTGTGTAGCTGTATGAAATATGTTCTTGAATAATATCGCTTCTGTGTAGAATGAAAGCGCTGTGGTTATTTGGGGTGATGACAATAGTGGGTGGCACAAAGTGATTCCAGAATAACTAAAGACTGATCCAACCATGATAAGCATACATATTGTTGAATGATAACTTTGAGAAAACCCTTACTCACTTATCAATAATCATTAGCTGAAACCTTCATGACTGGAAAGGGAAAATGCATGCATGTTGCAGGGTGTGTGGATGAAGCAAGCAATTCAAACTAATAAACCCAGTATGATGATGACCTACTTTGCAGAACTATCCCACCCACGGCTTCTAGTCCAGAAGAAAAAGTTCTTGTTTGAGCTATTTGGTAGCAGAGAAAAACACAGTAAAGCAGGAAAACACCATTAATCTAGCATCGAAGAAACCAGACTTAAATTGTAAGATAAATGCCGTAAGGTAGGTGCAAACTATCCCACAAACCATAAAAACATAGCAACCCATAAAGATAGATTAATTAATGATTACTATAAAACATGAGCACAAACTCATCAAACATACTTCTAGAACAGGAACCCAGAGAGATGATTACTATGACCACAGGAGTGCACTACCATCATTCTATCAAGCCACAAACCTTGACAGACCCAGACACAAAAGAGAAGAAGCCTGACCTTGCTGTTGGTCATCATCCCCTGCAGGGACTTGGGTTTGATCTTGGCCACGGGGCGAGGGCTGACCTTGTAGCCCCCGGAATCCAGCACAGCCTTCTGCGCTATCGGATTGGTCGGCTTCAGCACCTCCTCTCGCTTCCCTGAGCTCTGCTGAAAATGCACAAAACAATTCATCTAAGAAAATTTCAAATCAATGTTTCCTCCCCTCGCTTCCCTGAGCTCTGCTGACAATGCACAAAACAATTCATCTCAGTGAATTTCAAATCAATGTTTTCTCCCCTCGCTTCCCTGAGCTCTGCTGAAAATGCACAAAACAATTCATCTCAGTAAATTTCAAATCAATGTTTTCTCCGAGCTCTGCTGAAAATGCACAAAACAATTCATCTCAGTAAATTTCAAATCAATGTTTTCTCCGAGCTCTGCTGACAATGCACAAAACAATTCATCTCAGTGAATTTCAAACCAATTTTGTTCTCTCCTCACGTTGCTCTGCTGAAAAATACCCAACAATTCACACCAATAAATTTTAAACCAATGACTGTTTCTTTTCACCTACCTGAACTCTGCTGACAATATTCAACAGATTCATACAGCTAAATATCAAACCAATTATGTTTTTTGTTCTTCTGGTTTCCCTGAGCTGCTAAAAATGCACAAGCAATTCATCTCAGTGAATTTCAAACCAATGATTTCAAGGTAAAAGTTAAAAATTCTTTATTATCTCGTTAAGAGAAATACAAGCACAGTACAAACAAGAAAACACATATTCATGCATTAAAAATGAAAGAAAAACTCAGGAAAAAAATGAACAGCCAATCATGATTCACAAGAAGTTGGACATATTCGCTATTTTTCTCTGTGTACAACTGTAAAACTTGAGAGCACCCGGAGAATAAAGACTCCTGTCAATGTGTTTCTCTATTTTCATATCATATAATTTCATCATTATTATTTCATATTGGAAAAAAAAGAATTTGGACTTTTTTTTTAAAAACTGAGCTACAATGTGACAGAAAATGTTCAACTCAGATATTTTCACACACAAACAATTATTAAATAGTTTAGAACACACAAGCAAAAGGCAAAGGAAGTGTCCAAACAAGATGTGGACAATCAAAAAACTGACTGAAAAGGTTTTTTTTTGCTTTTTAATTTTTTTCCTTAAACATAAAATAAAGGGCTGTCAGGAAATGTACACTGAAATAAAAAATAAAAAAAAGCTTCTTTTCTTGCAAGCGAGACATTTGATTAAAAGCTTTCTTCTTCTTCTCATTAAAGTCCTTACGTTTTTTAGGTTCCAGAAGAGCGGAGAGTCTCCATAGGGCGAACAGGCCAGCAGCTGCTGCTGAAGATCTGCGGCTGGGTTGCTGACAGAGGTGGTGGTCCTGAAACAGTGACACATTCCTTTGGATTGACCAGTCAATCCCATCGCTCCTCCTCGTTTTGACACTCTTGTCATAAAACGAACATGTATAAACAGAGAATAAATAACACGTATGTTCGCTTTAAAGATTGCATGGCAAGGCAGAGCTAAAATGCAAACGTTGTCATGAGTATGTGTGAGTTAGTGTTTGTAAGTGTCTTGTGAATAAGCATGTTTTGAGCAGTATGTTTGCGAATGTGTGCATGTCTGTTCGGAAGGTGGAGAAGGGGTAGGGTGGGCTGGGCTGGGGGTGCCAAAGGAATTACAGAGGGATGGGGTGGGAAGTGGGAAGGGTGTATTCCATTTATGTCATCCGTGTGTGTTCGCTTTGTATTGCATTTTTATTTGAATGCATTATGGATGCTAACGTGTGTGTGCGCTTTGATTTGATTTCTATCAAGATTCAGCGTTCATATGTAGACAGTGTCACTGTGACTTGAAACATTCCTGATATCGATTCGAGCTGCGATTGTGAATTGATGCCGATTTTGACTACTAGGTTGAATTTGGAGAACACTTTGCCTTTCATGATATTTCCGCAAGTTCTTTTGTTAAAAGTGATCCTCAACATGACTTTATTAGTCAGTGGGCGAACTCGGAAGCATTCTGCACTCATTCTGACTGCTGAAGCAGTAAGTCAACACTTTCGCTTTATTTGTTTTTGCTTCTTCTTTTTCAACAACAAAACATGCACAGACAACAAAATGCATAGCATCAAAACGTTCCTCAATCATTTCTTTATTAGTATTCCAATAATCAAGTCTGCACACAGCAAATAGAGAAAATTACAGCATTTTCAATCAAGTTGGTGTAGGCGTTTTTCACTGCCTCAAAAAGAATGTAGTATCAGAGTACGGAACGTCAGAAAAATTGCAGTGTGCTCAAAGTTAAAATAGCAACAACTTAAGTAAATGAAACATAGCTTACGTTCCGATGGTGGCAGCATTCCCTCCGAACAGACCCCCAGTAGGAGCGGCTCCCATTGAAAATGCAGCTGAAAGCAAGGGGAAAGGTATTAATTAGCAAACACATATACACACACACTGTCACAAGCATTTAGGTTGGCATGCTTCAGTTCCACAAAATATAAACTTAGAATTCTATCAGTAAGAAAATCACCAATGAGTGATTCATTGCATTTCAGGAACAAAACGTATGTACACAAACAGTTCTTTAAAAAAATAAACAAATGGAAATACCATATACAAGAGAAAAAAAAACCTGAGTCTTGAGTTAATAATAAACATGAGAAAAATAATTACAAATTCCTTAAATGGATCGATCATTTTCTGTAATCAGGGGTATCATGTGACCCATGATGTTGGAAAACAATCTGAAGTTCTGACACACACTCACATGGAATTTCCATTGAACTTACTTCCGGTGGTGCCAGTAGCCCCAAAGTTGAAGCCCGGTTTGGCGGGCTGGTTCCCAAACAGGCCTCCAGCATTGGTTCCCGTTCCCAGGCTGGTGCCAAAGCCTGTGCCTGTTCCCAGGGCCGTGGTGCCCGTGCCAAACCCTGGCTTAGCCACCCCAAACAGCCCTCCTCCTGTGCTGGTAGCTACCATGAGCACAAAATAAAATATAAAAAAATTAAAATTAGTCACATTAATTGAATTTGGAAATCAGTGTTCCCAATTGTTTGAATACCATGTTACACTTACAGACTACAAGACGATACTTTTTTTAATTTTTTACAAAGACCCCTGAGCCTACGACTGACAATATAGTAAAAGGGTATACAGTGGAACCTCCCTTATAAGACCCACCTATTATAAGACTCCCTCCCACTTAAGACCTACTTCTCTGAGACATTGCCCTTCTTTGTAAGTACAGTGGAACCTCCCTTATAAGACCCACCTATTATAAGACTCCCTCCCACTTAAGACCTACTTCTCTGAGACATTACCCTTCTTTGTAAGTATTAAAACTACCTCCCTTATACAACTCCCTCCCATTTAAAACCTCATTTTTGAAGGTCTTATAAGGGAGTTACCACTGTAATAACAAAATTTGAATGTTCAGTAAAAAACAAAATTGGGGGGAGGGAGGGTGTGCCATATCATAAGATGCCCCCTATAGTCCTAAAAATACAATTATGTTTATACTTTCAAGCCATCAAATGAAACAGTAGTGATCCTATGTGTTCTAACAATGTCCAGACACTTTGTGTGCTAAACTGCCCGAACACCACCCCTCCCCCCCCCCCCCCCACCCCAAAAAGACCTAAGTTCACTCACAACACTATGCATCACATGCAAGTGCTTACCACCAAAGCCAGTGGTGCCGGCACCAAAGGAGAAGGCAGAGGAAGTGGCTGGCTTGTTGAAGAGGCTCCCCCCTGCACCAAATCCTGTTGACGCTGTTGTCGTTGTACCAAACCCCAAGGGCTTGTTTCCTAGTAGACCACCCTGAAACAAAACCCCAAAGCCATATAAATTATCATTCGTTTTAGATGTTCGTTTTGGAGCAGAATGAAACTTGATAATGAAGGTTTGAAGAGGCTTCAAACTTTCATGTGTTGTTTTATTATTCCATATATTGTGAGAGCAACTGTATGCACAAATGTTACATTTTCTCTCCACACAAGCAATACACACATTTCATGTTCTATTTTCTAATAAAGGTTTCTCTTACCTTATTTTCACCTTGTACAGTATTATTCCATACAGATGCCTCAATCTATAGTCTATTCATTGGTAATTCATACGCTCATTCTTAACAAATACAAGCACATTTCCCTTTCTAGCTGATAAACTTCTTCCTTTTTAAGAGAACATTATTCTTAATACCCAGTAAACGCTATGTTCCCTTTTTATCTGTCAATCATACAAATACATACACTTGTACACACACACACGCGTGCAGCCATCACGCGCACGCACACACACACAGAAACTTACTCCAGTCTGGCCAGCACCAAATCCACCAAAGCCAGTTGATGTGCCAAACGCGGAGGGCTGATTCGCGCCAAACAACCCTCCTGACTGGGTTGTCGCTGTTCCAAACAGGGGCTGCACACAAATCAACACTGAAGTGTAACACATCACACAAGGGCATTCAAACTGTCCAGAGAAATCTTCAGAAGAAAACAGTTTAGACATTTCTGAATCTATCACCCACATCCTATTGAGAAAAATGTCCATGTTCTTGACAATTTATCTTCAGGCAAATAAAATTCTGAATCTACAGTAACCCTTTCGCATTTGTAATGCCCCAGATCGCTAATGCCATGTACATTGTCCACACCCCTGACCGCCAAACCTCTTTTACAAAAAAATAATAAAACTTCTGTCACACACTGACACAGACTCCATGTGTGGCGTCAGGTTTCCTTTCAGGCTTACACTGGACATAACCAAAAGTATCACTACTTCTGGTAAGAATTAATGAACGGCTATCATAACAGTAACAGTTATTTTAAAGTTAAAAAGTTTTAAGAATGCAAAAACTAGGGCGCATTTTGAGAGGAAAAAGCCAGAGGGTGCTATCAGCGGTTTCTATTTCTTTGGTGATAGGATCATCTGACATTTTCCCCTCGTTTTCATTGGTGGCTTTGCACATACCAGTGTTAAATAGCCTGAATTCAGCCTTCAGGCATCTCCCCACGCACATTTTGATGTGTTTCAGTTGTTAAACCCCCCTTACCTTGGACTGTCCGAACAAGGAGTTGGCCTGTGTGGCGGCCGCACTGCCGAATGAGAATCCTGACTGGGTGGTGGTGGTGGTGCTCGTGCCTCCAAAGAGAGGCTTGCTGGCCCCAAACAAGCCTCCCCCAGTGCTGGTGGAGGTGCCGGCCCCAAAGCCTGTCGTTTCAACACACACAAACACACCAAAAGTTCACATCAATTTGCACTGAACCTGGGTTTTTTTCAAGAGCCATAATGCTTTCAACAGCTGTGCTACAAAAACACAAGCACTGTCCTTTTTTTTTTACAGTCGCAATCTTAGTATATGAATGGTTAATAAATACATTTTTAAAATGTAAAAGAAAAAGACAGAAATTACAATGGCTGTATGGTATTGGGCACACAAAAAATATGTCCTCATCTTCTTTAGCTAAGCAAATAATTATCTGTGAAACATTGATTTTTCTTTTGCACATCCTCATTTAAGGTTGGATACGAACTAATCTTAACACTCTACACAAATCTTATTCAAAATCAGCAGAAAAAAACCCATTCTTTTTACCTTCAACGGAGTTCAAGGTGACATCAAATTCAAAGAACTATTAAATCAATAAATGGGAATTCTCCACACCAAGAAAAGTAAACAAACGTTCGTTAAAAATGAAAAAGAACAGCGAAAAACAAGAGGCGACAAAAACATCATCTCTTAGCAGCAGCAGCAACATTGATACAGCCAAACCCGCTTATAAGAAATTCGCTTATAAGAAAACCCGCTTATAATCAAGCAATTTATTTTCCCCGGCCGAACTCCTTTCTTATGTAAGAAGATAAATACAAATAACTGAACATGTGGACGAAAATCCACATAAACAAAAGCAAACGATTGATAAAAAGCTGCATGGGTGGACAGTAAATGGCAATAGTTCAGTACAAGAAAGGTGAAGGGGTACGTATTTGATAACAGTAAAAAGAAAAAAAAAGCTTGTTAGTTTGAGTGGTTGTAGGCACCTTTAAATCTTCTTCTTAGTAGACGATTTTGATTTTATGATGTAAGAAATGCATCAAATTAGGAAAAAGGATTTTCTCTTCGTTTTGTTTTTCTGTCTTTCTTTTCTTTTCTTTTCCCTTTTCCCCATTCAATTTGGTTACAAGGAAAAAAACTTCAAAATGTTTTCTTATGTCCGAGTTTCGGATATAGAAAACTTGGATATGGTAATAAGCAAAAATGATCTCCCTTCGATTTTCTTATAACTGAGTTTTGCTGTATTTTGATTTTATGATGTAAAACATGAGTCATAGGTCGCAAGTTTCTTTATTGTCCATTGGCATTGTAAAAACGCAAATTATAATTTGCGTTTGTACAATGCCAATGGACAATAAAGAAACTTTCACATCATCGTAGTCTCCCGCGATCATATCCTCTAAATTGACTCATTTAAAACCCAAATCACAATCACTGTCATCAAAACAAACTCTGAAACAGTGAAAGTAAGAGTCTAGAGAGCTCTAAACTCAAAAGAAAAAACAAACATGGCCGCGATTTCTCGTTTCTGAAGGCGCAGTATGAAAACAAACCGTTTAAGAATACCATCTGAGAATAAGATCACGCTGCCTCATGAAGTACAAACCGCGGCCGGCAGTGCCCAAACCACGGCCAGTGGCTACCAAAACTGTAGAAATCCGCGGACCGTTCTGATGCCTGGTTACTCTCACACCACACCTAATCATTCATCTGCTCTCCGCTATCTTGCTCGCTCATCATTTAACTCACACCACATCTGCCTTTTTAATTTTCTGTTCCGTTCTTTCTTTTTTTCCTCCTTTCTTTTGCTTCTTTTTATTTTTCATGCACCAAATAAGGTAAAAGCATTTTCTCTTCGTTTTGTTTCTGTTTGTCTTTTATTTTTTTCTCTTTTATTTTTGCCCTTTTTTCCCATTCAACTCGGTTATAACTATAAGAAAAAAATTCTAAATGTTTTCTTAAATCCGAGTTTTGGATATAAGAAAACAAAAAAATTATCTCCCTTCGATTTTCTTATAACCGGGTTTTGCTGTATTAGAAGTTGTTACTGATCCATTATTACTAAATTTGAAGACATGTTTCGATCGAGGTTGCTCGATGAAATTATGATAAATCGTTCTCTCATCAAAGCATCTAGAAAATACCTGGACGCTTCTTGGTAATAGTGTCACCACTGCTAGCAGAGCTTCAGATTGTTTTCAAATTTCATTCATACGACTCCTGATCACAGAAAACGATGGGTCAATTTCCAAAAGAACGGACCAATAATGTGTCACTGTAGTATTATACTTAATTTTTTTTATTACAGACTTCATAGGTCAGATGACCCTTTGCTGCACAAAATGAGGGGTCGAATCACAATCAATATTTGTAATGTGCTTGTAAAGCGCGACGAGTCCACTGTTTCAGTGTTTGTGGAGCATTGCGCTATTGGCCTCTGCAACTAGGGTTATTAACGCCCTTGACAGTGAGAGTGAATCCCTTGCTGGTCAGTACGGACAAGGGCATTCACTCTTGCGAAAGGCAGCCATTTAGTGACCTCAAATAGGGTTATTGGCAAGAGTTATTCCTTTGTTTGGTCAGTGCGCAACCATCTCCCCCCACCACCCATCCACCAAGGGCATTCACTCTTGCAAAAGGTGTTATTTGCAGTAGCCAATAGAAGTATCCATTAATATTATTATCATGGTGGACGTTCACAGGTCAACTCACTGAATCCCCCAGCAGAGGCTGCGGCTGGCTGGCCAAAGTTGAAGCCGGTGCTGGCAGCCTGAGTGGCTGCCGGTGTCTGCCCGAAGAAGGCAGTGGCTGTGCCTTGCTGCTTGCCCTTTCTGTTGGCCACATAGTCTTCCACACGCAATTCCTGTCAACACAGATGTAGATGAAAGATAAAAACTGTAAGCAATAGAATTCCAGCTTGCAAAATATTCTAAGATGTTCAACATCTTACAGTCGAATCTCAAGTTTGCAGCCATCCAACTGACTGAAATTGTGAGATGACTGTCACACTAATCTTAAAGACTTGACATATATATGTAGAGAAGACACGAGACTTAGTAAAAATGTCATAATTAATGAACAGGGTGTAGCACAATATAGGGGTGCCCTTTAGGCAGGTTTTAACTGTATACTCATTCACATATGTGACATATGTGATTCAGAAGCAAAGTAGTGTCTCCTCTGAAAGCTGCCTCTTGAAAACCTAACATTGGTTGCTCTCCAATAGAAATCTGATTTGGGGTCTTTGACCTGGCAAAAACCACGATGTGGAAAGTTGGGACTAGGAAAGAGCAAATGGGACTAAGACCACTGAATAGACTGAATATGACACCCCCACACTTACTGCCAATGACAAAAAAAAAGAAGCATATTTAGTAATGGCACAAAGATGCATTGGGTTTATTAACCTTTCAGTCTTAATTCTATCAGAATCAGCGTGGGAAATATCTCTATTTAGGGGATCGCCTGGATATTTTAGAGGGTCTCTCTTTAAAACTTTTTTTTTTAAGTTGGCAAACTGCTACGTTTAGTGATGCATTGGATCAGATCGCAGTTTTGAGCTTCATACGCACTTATGAGCGTCAAAATTAGCACTAACCTCCAGGCTCTTGTTCTCGTACTCCTTCATGGCGGTGATGCACTGGTGCCTGGTGTTGATGTTGGTGGTCACCCCGCTCTTGGACATGGTGTCCTGGCCTGACGGGGGGTTGAACTTGATGGAAGTGCCACCCCCCGCCGCATTACTCGCCCCGCCAAACACTGTGAACACAGGAGGAACACACAACTGTCACGGATGGTGCAAAAGCGGTCCTCAAATGCAATATGAACAGTGCTAAAAGAGTTTTCAAATCTAACAAGAACAGTGCAAAACGGCTTCTCCAATCTAACACGAACAGTGCAAAACAGCTTCTCCAATCTTACAGTTACACAAACAGTGCAAAACAGATTTTCAAATCTAACATGAAGAGTGCAAATGGGCTCTCAAATCATAATACAAACAGTGCAAAATGGGTTCTCAAAAAATAACAATAGTGCAAAAAGGTTCTCAAATCTACACGGACAGTGCAAAAGTCATTCTCAAATATAACACAATACAAAAGGGGTTCTCAAATCTAACATGAACAGAGCAAAAGGCAGGGTTTCTGAAAACGTAGAGATTATGCATATTTACGCACTAGACCTCTCAAATCACCCCATAGAATCTCAAACCATGCATAAGATTTACCCTTTAAAATCTCAAGTAGAGGGTGAGATGACGCATTAAAATGATGATTTGTACATTAACAGTCTTTCCTTTTCACAATGCTAATTGCGTTGCTCCTATTTCAGTGCTCTGCTACTGCTATACCTATCTAGGCTACTGCCACAAGCTGGAATCGCAAGCCAACATCCACTGAAAACTCTACAAAAGCATGCAAAAAGTCCTGGCTCTTAAAGCTTAGCTATAGTCTGCAAGAAAGCTTGAAAACAAAAGAACAGGTTGTTCTGTAAACAGAAAAAAAGCAGTGATATGTGTGTATGTGTGTACCTAAGCAAGTGTGTGTGTGTGTGTGTGTGTGTGTGTGTGTGTGTGTATGTGTGTGTGTGTGTGTGTGTGTGTGTGTGTGTGTGTGTGTGTGTGTGTATGTGTGTGTGTGTGTGTGTGTGTGTGTGTGTGTGTGTGTGTGTGTGTGTGTGTACATGTGCATGGATGCAACTACACAAAATGAAAAAAACTGAAAGGCCGGGTTGTCCCCCTGCAGCTGAAGCAAAAATCTATTTATGAAGGTATTTTAGCTTGCTTTTTCCACAATTTATACAAACGCTTATTTTAAAGTGTTTGAAAAATACAGTACTTAGACACACAAAGATCTTGTTTGACAAATTTAAAAAAAAAGGAAATTCCTTTTCTGGTAAAATTTAATTTTAAAAACAGGAAATCCTTGTATGCTATACAAATTTATACCAGGAAAATTTCCACCCATGCATGTGTGTGTGTGCGTGCGTGTGCGTGCATGCATGTGCATGTGTGTGAGTGTGTGCGCACACATAGGAATTGGGGTAGAATTTATCTCTTATTTTCATCTTGACCCTTTAAAATTTGAAACTGGGGGTGAAAATACCCCTTAAAACTAACAGGGGGTGAACGTACACCTTAAAACTAACAGGGGTTGAACGTACCCCTTAAAACTAACAGGGGGTGAACGTACACCTTAAAAGAGGAAAAAATCAGAAACCCTGAAAAGGGGTTCTCAAATCTAACATGAACAGAGCAAAAGGGGTTCTCAAATCTAGTAACATGAACAGAGCAAAAGGGGTTCTCAAATCTAGTAACATGAACAGAGCAAAAGGGGTTCTCAAATCTAACATGAACAGAG
>JAGGCT020000105.1:0-54503 GCA_017654935.2 Phymorhynchus buccinoides | reverse complement strand
CCGGTCTGAGTATCGTGGAGGACATGTCGTTGCATGGTGTGACACAAGGGCGGAGTGAGCATGAGCGGGGGAGTTCATTTATATGTCTTCGTCTTGTCTATGCGTTCAGTTCCGTGTCCTGAGTATCGGGTGAGGACATTGGGCGTTGCATGGCTGCGCCACAAAGGACAGAGTGAGCTGAGCGGGGAGTTCATTATTATGTCTTTCTGTCTTGTTCTCTGTGTTCAGGTTCCGTCCTGAGTATCGGGGAGGAGTTGTGTCGTTGCATGGTGCGCCACAAATGACGGAGTGAGCGAGCGGGGAGTCATTTATAGCTTTCCATGTTGTTTCTATGCATTACCCCTTTCCGTAGCATCAAGGAGTACATTTAAATGTTCTTTTCTGTCCTTGTCTCTGCTATCTCTGTTAGAGTGGCAACAGTGGTAGCGCGTTCGCCTCGTGTCAGTAAACCGAGTTCGAACCTGGGTCAAGGATTTGTCTCTCTCACTTTGCGCTAGACCTTATGAGTCTTTAGTGATGAGAACCATATACCGAGGTCCTGTGTGCCCATGTTCCCTAGCATACGTGAAACCCAGTGGCAACGAATAAGTTAAGTTGTCATTGGTCCAAAAAAAAAATTTACCACCCCACCCCCTTTCCTTCCTCATTCACACAAAAATCGCAGCAAAAAAAAAAAAATAATAATTTGGTGGCGCGCTCTAGCCTGCGGCCGCGCTATCAGGTGGGGAGCAAACACGGAGTTTCACCAGAGACGCCTCCGTGACTATAAAGTACCTAATACCAATTCAGTCCGTGTTCTGAGTTATCGGGGAGGACTGGGTCGCTCCGAGCCGGTGCGCCACAAGGGGCGGAAGTGAGCTGAGCGGAGTACGTAGTGGAAGGATGTGGAGGGGGATGGGGGGCACACCTTCCGACGCCTCAGTCCTCCTGACCAATCAGAACATCGTGCAGAGCGCCTTAGGTCAGAATGATGCTGCGAACCGCCGCGTCAGGTAAGAATAGAAAAATTTCGGTTTGGAAAACAAAACAAAACTTGAGAAAAAGATTTCCCGGGGGGGGAGCCTGTTTCACAAGAGCGGGCGCTCGAAAAAGTATTCGCTCAATGTCGACAAGAATCCTAAGAAACACCCCAGTGAGGATACGGGGGACCTTTTGTATAAATAGTTTTCCCCCCCTTCTGGAAGTTCTGTGCTGGTAATTCTATATGAATCTGTTTAAATGTCCTCCGGTCTGGAACAGAAACACATATGGGACATTAGTAGATGTAAAGATGGTGGGAACGATCTTGGAGGCAATGCCCGAATGCAGTGCAACACCAGTAAAGTCCCAAATTTTTAACAATACACATAGTGTTTGCTAAAACCTTTGTAGCTTCCTCTAATCGGTTACTCTCTTTGACTCTGCCTTTTCCTTTGCTTACTGTCATCTACTATCTTTCTGCCGTACCTTGTCCATTCTCCTGCCCTTTTTTTTTTTTTCACGACACTCTTTCAAAAAGATTTCCTCCAGCCCGGAAGTAGGACATGCTGGGCCTAACTTATTGATTCTTAGTTAATTAAATTATAACGCAAAGGGGGAAAACTCTCCTTCTCTAATGAACTCCCCTCCACCAAAGTTGATTGACGATAATACGCAATCACCTAGCAGCTGCCGATGAGGTCAGAACCAAAGTGAGACAAACCAAGCATCATTCTCAAGCATCCTATTTCTTAGTTAGGCACATAACGGCAGCACGACGCATCTGCGATCATTAATATGACAGGACACATTGTCTGAGCGATTGAAGAAGAAGAAGTCCTGGGAAACACCATCGTTTGCCGATAGTTTCGCGAGTGCTCTGATCCTCTTCCAAAGCTAGCTCGCAGAAAACTATCATGTGACTTGCTTTTTCTTCAAGTTTTTTTTTCTTTCTTCATAGTCTCGGCGAGAACGAGATTGATAATGGTAGCACGCACAGTACCCGGTTCCAACTGCGTTTGTTTGTTGTTTGTTTGTTGTTTGTCTTTCCTTGGCTAAAGGACTCCAGGGATCCATCCCATCAGTCCAATCACTGTTGAACACTGATGGTACAAAATGCAACAGCTAGGGATTAGAACAAATATCACGCGTTGTGACCGTTGTTTTGAATTGTACACCCGTGACCACGTAGCTAGCCTACGACTCCGACGACCGACACGGCCGACGCGATTTTTAGACAAGCACGCACGCGCTCACGCCAGCGCAGCTTTCAACGCGCTTAAGACACAGCCCCGCATAGCTATGCATATCATAGCAACATTTTGATGTAGCCTTGATTTTCTGGCACAGCGACGAACTCAAGGGACTAGACCCAGCCTCATGCCAAGGCGTATCAACTGCTTTTAGTTCATGACTATGTTTAGAACCCATCACCAGTATAGACGAATCCAAAGTTTTCATCCCTTCTTTTGTTGCAGTGTACCACTTGTAAGCGTCTTTCCTTATCCTTAACAACAATCATTAGAACGAAACACTTGCTTCTGTGAAAGGAAATAACTTGAAACAAAATATCTCTCTGGGTAAAACTAAAAGCAGTCAGAATGAGGGGAATTCGTGTGCTGTGGCTGAAAGGAAATAACTTGAACAAATAGCTCTCTGGGGAAAACTAAAAGCAGTCAGAATGTGCGGAATTTGTGTCCCTATAGTGCGCGGGGGTAGTGGTATTCATTGTTGCTTGATGGACCATTAAGATGGTGGAAATATAATAGATATTTTGGGGCAGTGGAGTGGATGCCTCATGCCCTCCATACAGGAAGCTGGATGACCTGGACCCCTCCGCGAGTCTCGCCCCCGTTGGCGATATACGCGGGGTCTTTCGTACAGCAAATCGTTCCCCCACCTTCTGGAAGTTCTGTGACTTGCAACTTCCTCTAATTGCATTTTACTCTTTGACTTTGACTCTGTCCCCTTTGCTTTCTCATCTACTATCTTTCCGACTCATTTGGCCCATTCTCCTGCCTTTATTTCCAAAAACATCTTCAAATCTTTTGAGCTCCTCCGAAATTGGAAGGTGTCGGCTGTAATGCAGCGGGGAGACCAGTTGAAAACTGAAAAACTGGAATTATGCGTACCTAGTACCTTACCCATTATGGCCATTATGACATGGGAACACAGAAGACGAAGACAGAAAGAAGAAGAATATAGATATTTTTTTGACCTAATCAGACAAGGGCTTGTAATATTTTGCCGCAAACGTTTTACCAAGTCGTTTCTTAGACCACTTTTGGTGCAAATCCTTGAACATTTTTTAATCTGAATTTATTCAGTGTTATGACAATTTTTTTAATGAATTGTGTGGAGGACTAGGATTTTAGCACTAGGGTGGTGTTGTCATACCCTGGCTAAAAAGACTCCAGGGATAATTTCCCAACAGCCAAACCAACTTGAACACTATGGTACAAATGCATTCAGCTAGGGATGAGAACAGTACGTTGTGTGTGTGACCGTTTTTTTTTATTACCCTGCAACGTCAGGCAGCACCCGCACTCCCGAACTTTATTGTTGTTCACAGGGGGGGCAAAGTGTAGGTGTGAAACATTCCGTTAAATTACAGTTAGGTTGAGTTGTCATGAGGTCTGTATACAGTCGACCACCCCTCACGAAGAAACGGACCAGTCATCTATGAAATTACGACCTCCCCTCTTTTACGACTGAAATACTGACATGACATGGATCGTTATTCTGCTAAGCTTTGCCTGCCTCATTTACGACTCCCCCTCTAACGAGCGTTTTACGACCGTAAATCTTGTTGATATTACGACCGATGCAACACATTCTGACAATCTATCCTCCTCGGCCTCAGTTTGAGCCGACGCAACAGCTGCGGTACCAGTGGGTATTAGGTCAGCAATATCAGGCGTAAAAAAACACAACGAAAACACCCACCAGGGTTCTCATGCCGAAATTGAAGAATTTAATCAGCGATATCAGGATCTGACAACTAAATGTCACCACTTTTATGCACATGTGTCATCACTGAGCAGTTTATGATCAAAGTTATGAAACTGAAAACAGTCCAAGCAGATCGTTGTCGAATCTTTACGAAACTCTGTGGCACACGTAGGCCTAAATGCGAAGTTCAACTCCCAAGTGAAAAAACTAGGAACGGTGATTTCGGTCTATCACCCCATAAGTTGGAACTGTGCAGTGATATGTGTCACACTTTACAAAAATATAAGTTGAAAAAGCAGCTCCTTTTCCATGGTTATCAAAATGATTAAAGCGCGTTTTATGGCGTGTCACATGAAAACACTCAACTGAATGCAAAACAACTACACCAAAAAAATAGCTGGATAATTGATAAATCAGCTGGTCGGCATTAGAGTTTTGCCGTGATTTTGATATCTGCGGTGTATGCTGCTCCATTTGCGTATGCGAGCCCCGAGTTGTATATGACGCACTGGTATAAAAATTTCCGCTGTGTGCGGAACTGTGACTGAAAATGAACACTGCCATTGAGCGCAAAATGGCCGAAAATTAGGTCTGCACTGTTTGTTAGTGTTATTTTGGTGGGTGTGAGGAGTTGCAACACGAGCACGTATCGAGCCACACGTTTCTGTTTTCGCTTGTTTTCGTTTTATATTAGCTAGGAACCGCAGATGTTTTCACATATCAAGAATGACGGAAGAAAGCATGGTTTTTAGTTTTAGTGTATGCATGTGATGTGCGTCATATATGGCATTGTAGGGTGTCACTGAGTGCATTGTTGATGGATCCACCCCTGACCCTTGATTTAAGCCCCCCTCTTTTATGACCGATTTTTCGCGATTTTTCGCAAGTCTTAAAAGAGGGGGTCGAATGTATTGGTTAAAAACTTTTTTTTTACCTGCAGGCGCTGTTGGCTCAAATCTTTTTTGAAAGATAGTGAAGAAATAGTCATTCATTGGCTTAATATTCCCCGGTAAAAAAAAATTAATTGTGTTAATTAATTTCAACAGATTTTTTAATTAATTTCAACAGATTTTGCTTCATCTTTCAACAGAGAATAAATAGTCACCTCCTTCGTCTTAGATATGGTCCAAATTTTCTCTGTATAGAATATCAAACCCCGAGAAGACGTGATGTCTTCTTTAACCCTTTCACCGCCAGGCCATTACTTTCAGCCAAAAAAGACCATTTAACCTAGCTAAGTACAAAAAAAGAATTATCTGATAATATTGCGAATTCCTCAGTGATTAAATATAACATTTGGCCTATCCTTACCTCCCACAATAGGGCATTATTTGCCACGCGCCGGCAGTTGAATTTAGAGAGTTGAATTTACAGAGGTCAGCGCAACTCGGGTTTTAGAACGAGACTCGGGCAATTAGTAGTCTAGTATAGAGTACGAACACTCGTGGCAAACGCCCTATTAAGAAAATATGGTCTTCGGATAAAACAGGGATCTCTGATTGATGCCCTTTTAGTGACATGGTGTTAAACCTTTCGGCCTGCCAGCCATTTTTCAGCCAAAAAAATGCCATTAAACTTAACTGGGAAGAGAAAAAAAAAGAATCTGCAATATTGCTAATTCCTCTGTGACATGCATAACATTAGGCTTATCCTTACCTCCCAAAAATTAAGAAAATAGTAGTCTTCGGATAACAGACCCTGATTTGATGCCTTTTAGTGACATGGGAGTTAAATCATTGTGGTGCTAAAATGCGACATTGGCGGTGGGTGAAAGGGTTAAGCCATTGTGGTGCTAAAATGCGACATTGGCGGTGAAAGGGTGGTTAAGCCATTGTGGTGCTAAAAATGCGATATTGGCGGTGAAAGGGTTTAAGCCATTGTGGTGCTAAAATGCGATATTGGCGGTGAAAGGGTTAAGCCCTATTGTGGTGCTAAAAATGTGACATTGGTGGTGAAAGGGTTAAGCCATTGTGTGGATGCTAAAATGCGACATTGGCGGTGAAAGGGTTAAGCCATTGTGGTGCTAAAATGCGACATTGGCGGTGAAAGGGTTAAGCCATTGTGGTGCTAAAATGCGACATTGGCGGTGAAAGGGTTAAGCCATTGTGGTGCTAAAATGTGACATTGGCGGTGAAAGGGTTAAGCCATTGTGCTAAAATGCGACATTGGCGGTGAAAGGGTTAAAGCTTTTTTTTTCCCTTCTTTTCTTCATGACACCTACCCCCCTTATCTGTGCGTTTCAGAGAAGAGGAAGAAGAAAAAGGGAGGTAAGAAGAGCGGAGGAGGAGGAGGTGGGACGGAAATCGACCGGAGTTATCTGGCCTGCGGACACCATCACTCCATGGTGGCTGGACTGGCGTTTCTCTCGTCTCAAGGTCAGTGACCCCCCCTCCTTCCCCCCAGTAAAGACATTGAACCCCATCGCTGCTAGCCTAGTTACCTTGTGTCTTGACACAGTTCTTGTCACTGTGACCTTTGATGTCTCAACTGTAACCTTGGAACTTCCTGCTCTCCTTAAAGGGGCACCCTGACAGATGAGTTTTTGCAAGAAACACGTCGAGAATCACCAGGAAAGCACCCTTTTACAGAGATCGCAACACTCACTTTGCTGTGGTTTCCTAGAAATCAAACCGTCAAATCGGCGATTCCTCCTTGGTGGAGGTGCTGGAAGTCAAATTCTTTCAGTGAAAGAGAAGAACATGTGACTTCTCTTTTCTAATGGCCGCCTGAGTTTAGACCAAATCTTTTGCACCAAATTTCCACAATACAAGCTTTTTAATTTTTTTTTATTTTAATTTTATATACCGTATTTTTCTGACTACAAGGCGATACTTTTTTCCCAAGACTCAGACCCCTGCGCCCTTATAATGTGACTGATGAAATAGTAAGAAAATAAAGTAACAAAATCTGAAATTTTTTTGTAAAATGTGGGGGGTGCCGCCTTATACAAAGTCAGAATAGTCAGAATAATACGGTAGTTTACCAAAAAGGAGTTTCGCTCACAACAAAGGAAATAGCTCCAATTTTTTTTTTTAACTGCACTACAAAGAAGAAAAAAGCTTCAACCACAATGAGTGGCCTCCACCCACCCCATCCAAAATGACCTCTCTCTCTGGCATCTCCTAACTCCCGCCAAGGAGGAATCACCGTTTTGATTCTAGGAAACCAGAGCAAAGTGAGTGTTCCGATCCTTGAAAAGGCTGTCTTTCTGGTGATCTCGACGTGTTTCTTGCAAAAACTCATCCGTCAGGGTGCCCCTTTAATGATCTTAATCTCTCCCATCATGATTTTGACTTATCTGTACACCACCCCCCAGTAGGGATACTAGGGGATCTTTCAGTACAAATAGTTCCCCCACCTTCTGGAAGTTCTGTGCTAGCACCCTCCTCTTCCCTATCATTCCTTTTGACTCTGCCTGTTCCTTTTCTTACTGTCATTCTTTTTTTCTTCTTCCTTACTGACCTATTCTTTTTTTTTTTCTCCTTTTTTAACCAAAAGAAATCTTCCACATAGCTTTCTCCTTTGACCTCAAATCGATTGTGCTGGCTGAATGCAGCGAGGAGACCCAGTGAAAGCAAAGGTGAGAACCGGACACACACGTACCTCACCCATTATGGCCATATGGGCCTGGTAGCGCGGAAGAAGAAGAAGACCTCTCTGTGTGTGTCATCGCCATACATTGATCTCTCGCATTGTATGTATCGACAGTGATCTTGACCTTGACCTTTCTTTGCGTAACCTTGACCCTATCTACTGCAGTAAATGCGCGAATTGTGAATGTGTAACTTGTTTATGTAAATTGATTTTTTTTTTTTTTTTTAATGTAATCTGATTGTAAATTGTTATTTTATGATGTATATGCATTTTATCTGTATTTAGCTAAATATGTACATATTTGTTTGTGTGAGTGTGAGAGAGTGTGTGTGTGTGTGTGAGTGTGTGCGCATGCGCGTTTGTGTGTGTGTGTGTGTGTGTGTGTGTGTGTGTGTGTAAGAATGTGAAGGATAGGGTGGAGGGTATGTCTGTGGATGTATGTAAGAGGTTGTTTTTTAATATGAATCATTTTAGTGCAATTGTAAAGCGCTTAGAGGTGAAGCGCTATATAAATTTTTCTTAAATAAATAAACAAATGACTTCTTCTTATTTTAATGGCCTGAAGCACATTAGAGCGGCAATCGTCGAGTTCCGTACGGAAACCCCATTCGGTTTTATAAGAAATAAGCGGACGCGGAAACCCATCGACGAAATAGGGTTTAACCCACTCGGGACGAATGAGCCGAATGCGGCTCATGGCTCGCACAACCGTTCAGGACGAATGAGCCGAATTCGGCTCATAAGAGTTTTCAAGAGGTTTTGATTTCTGGCGTGTAGCCAGCTTTCCAGTGCGACGTCATAACCTATTTTCAGTTTGCTTTGACCTTGCCTCTCTTGAAATCAACCAATCATTGCAGACTTTACATTCAGCTTTGGTTGTAGAGGGGGGTCAAAGATCGGAATGTGAAATTTTCCTTCTTTCTATGTGTTAGCTGTTTTCGTCAATAGGAGACAAACGATGAAGGTATGGAATCTGATATTTTACGATCGTTTAATGCATGGTGTTAGTAATCTTATCTGAAAACATCAGTCCATAACTTTTCATAACTTTTTTGTGGTGATGGGTTTTCGAACCTAGTCGAAATGGCCCGTCCTAAACGGTTGTAAGGGGAAGCAACCCGGCCAGTGCCGAGTGAGTTAACGCCCTCTTCAGCCTTTCGGCCATGTGGGGCATATGGGAAACCCATCCGCAATCCCATATGCTTATTTAAGTGAATGGGGTTTCTGTACGGAACTTGCGGATTGCGGATCTAATGTGCACAGACCCTTAATGTAAATGTACCGTATTTTGCGGACTATAAGGCGCTACTTTCCCCCAAAAAAATGAGAGCCCTGTGCACCTTATAGTTTGTCTAAGTAAATAGTAAAACATTCTCTCAATCCTGAAATGAGACGTTTCAAAGTTCTCTGAATCTTCCCAATCATAAAGACATTAAAAATAATTTCCAATGTGTGTGTGTCTGTGTATACAGGATGGGTGGGGATAGTGTTGGAATTGCGTGCCTATCATCTTCTTTTAATCTGCCACCAATTTTGAGTTTGTCTAAGTAAATAGTAAGAGACTATGCACAGTGGAACCTCCCTTATAAGACCTCGAAAAACCATCCAAAATGAGGTCTTATAAGGGAGGTCATTTTAATACTTACAAAGAAGGGCAGTGTCTCAGAGAAGTAGGTCTTATATGGGAGGGAGTCTTATAATGGGAGGTCTTATAAGGGAGGTTCCACTCTAATAACAAAATCATAAATCTATTCTATCATCCTTACCATTCCACTACAAAGTGCATATTTGTACAAGATTAGCTTGGAAGACAGAAATAAAACCAAGAGTGTCTTACTACCACAACTCCCAATCCAGGTAACTTCCGGTTAAGCAGACTACTCACTTTCTTTCAAGCTAGCATGGAAGGCAGGTTTGTTTTTCTGTTTCTCCAGGAATTTTGTCTCCTGCTTTCAGCTTAATGAGTGTCTTTTGTTTTCCTTTGGTTTTCTTTGTGTTGCTTTGCTACTTGGGTAAGTTCGTTCGGCCCTCCCCCCTTTTTTGGTTGTAATCTTTGTGAAGATTTCGGGCCTGTTGGTCAAAAGGTGGGCGTGGCTTCTGGCTTCGGGTTTCGCGTTATGGAATCTACTCCTTCTAAGAAGGTTGTAGATTCTTCGGCGTTAGTTAGCAAACCTTCAAGTAGTTCAACTAAGGAACCTCAGCCTTCTCCTCCCAGGGATGACAAAGACCGTTTTCTAAAATCTAGTCCTTCAGAAAAGTCTTTGTCCAAGTCAAATCTCGGTCAAGAAGTTCGAGTAAGTCTCATTCTTCGCGTTCGGTTCAAGATACAAAGCAAGTGGTGTCGGAATTGCTGGCTCATTTGCGTTCTACGGGCGAATAGTCTTCGGCCATGCCGTTCTCCTTCTCCCAAGTGGATTCGGCTGGTTTGGTCCAGCACATTTCGGTGGATGATTCTCATGTTGTTGGGTGTTTTGGACGTTGACCCGGCCTTTTCGACGGTTGGTCTTCCACTCCAGGATTCGTTGTCCGTTGAAGATCTCTCACGGATGGAGCTGCAACCGGCATCCGGGTTTTTTCCCGAACAAGGTCAGTACGGCTCTTCTAGCCAAGCTAGCTCCCGTACCCCATTGGTTCCTGGCGTTCATGATACCGCACGGGCACTTCCGGTTCTGGAAGAAGAAGCTGCGAAGAAACCGGTGGTGCTGTCCGACTTGTCTTACAGAGCTATAGACAACCGGGCGGTACCCACCGATGCCACCATTACGCCTGGTGATGCCGGCCGAAAAACGGACGATGCCGCTAATGGGGGTAGCTTCCCTGGCGACGGCAGCCTCGGTGCCTTAGGCACCGGGCCGGCATCCGCACCCGGAGTTCTCCGAGCGGACCGGCCACGGCGACATGGTCTCGCGGGTCCACCACGGGCACGGCGGCTACGGCCTCTCCCGTGGGTGGTCCCTGGCGACGGCAGCCTCGGTGCCTTGGGCACCGGGCCGGCATCCGCACCCGGGGTTCTCCGGAGCGGACCGGCCACGGCAACATGGTCTCGCGGGTCCACCACGGGCACGTCGGCTACGGCCTCTCCCGTTGGTGGTCCCTGGCGACGGCAGCCTCGGTGCCTTAGGCACCGGGCCGGTATCCGCACCCGGAGTTCTCCGAGCGGACCGGCCACAGCGACATGGTCTCGCGGGTCCACCACGGGCACGGCGGCTACGGCCTCTCCCGTGGGTGGTCCCTGGCGACGGCAGCCTCGGTGCCTTAGGCACCGGGCCGGCATCCGCACCCGGGGTTCTCCGGAGCGGACCGGCCACGGCGACATGGTCTCGCGGGTCCACCACGGTCACGGCGGCTACGGCCTCTCCCGTGGGTAGTCCCCAGGCCCAGGGCCGTACGACGGCGGGCAGTCAGTCCATGGGACGTTTGCCTCAGCCCGTACCGGTCACGCCCGTTACCGCTGGTATGGTTCTTCAGCGGACCTACTCTCACCAGGAGGTTATGGACCTTTTGTCGGTTGTTCTTCCTTCGGTCAGTCAGCTCAACCAGCGGCGTCAGTTACGACTTCGGGTCACACGGTGGATTCTATGGAAGAGGTTTTTTCAGATCCTTCTGTTTCTGTCATTCAAGGGTATCTGGCGGCCTTGCAGCCTTACTGCGCTCCTTCTTTCACGGTTGCAACCGAGAGTTGTTCAACCGTACCCTTGTTGTCTTCCTTCTGAACGAATTTTTGCGGGGGCAACGGCCCCGGCTTCGCCGTTCTTTCGAATGATGTCTGTTCTGGCAGGCATGGTTTCTTCTGATTACAACCATGAGTTGTTCAACCAGTTGTCTCGTTCACCCGTTCCAGTAATCCTTTTTGGTCTGGTTCCGTCCCGATCGAACTATACTGTCCGGCTAACATGATCTTCCATGCCCAGCCGTCGGCTCAGTTGTTTGACTGGGTGGCGTTGAAATGGGTTAAGTCTACGTCACGTTTGCACACTGTTTCGCTTTTTGTCTACATGTTTTCCTTTTCGGTGGGGACATTTCCGCGTCATCTGGTTAGATTTGACGTCATGCGATAGCAACTATGTTGCTGTTTCGGTCTGTCCCTACGTCAGAGGTAGTTTTTTATTTTTACCTTCCAACGGTCTTAGCATGTAGAGTTGGTTACGAAGTGCAGTCGCACATTCGTACCGTGGCTTCTCAGTTTGCTAGTTCAGAGGTTGAATCTGCTGTTTTGCGGATTCTCATCTTAATCATTTAGTACTAGCTGTCTCTTCCCGTCATCGATCCTTTGCTTGCCCATTCTGAACAAGTCTTGTCCAAATGTGGGCCATTTTGTTTTTGACTCAGACTCGCCACTTCGATCGATATTTTTCCTGTTCGAAAGGGCGTAGCAGCGTGTGGTGGCCCGGTCCGGCCACTCATAGTCCGTTTTTGTATCGGCCTTGGCTGCTCTAGGTGACTCCATGCGGAGTTTGTCATCTCCTGGCTGCTTTTCCAGGATGTTGTCTCGGTGGAGTCCACTCAGGTTCTGCCCCAGGATGATGCTTTCGGTACCCTTCTGTCTCGTGGGTGCCGATTGTCTTTTCTCCGCCTGCAGATCCTCTTCGCTTTCAGATCTTGGACGCAGAGGTCAAGTCCCTTCTGGACAAGGGTGCTGTGATTCCAGTACCCAACCCAGGCCCGGTTTTCTACTCGCGCATGTTCACTGTACCAAAGAAGAACTGTGAGTTCCGTCCAGTGCTGGACTTGTCTCCTCTCAATGCTTTTCTGCGCCCCATGGCGTTCAGAATGGAGACGGCTGCTTCGGTTCACAACTTCATCCAGCCGGGGGATTGGGCGACTTCCATAGACCTCAAGGATGCCTTTTTCCATATTTCGATCCACCCAGATCGAAGGCATCTCTTGAGGTTCGTATGGGGGAACACGACTTATCAGTTCGTAGCCCTTCCCTCCGGGCTCTCTCTGGCCCCTTGGATTTTCACCATGGTGGTCAGGGAGTTCGTCGGCGTGGCCGGGTCCAGAGGGATCCGGCTCAAGGTGTACCTGGACGGCTGGCTCACCTCGGCTCAGTCCAGGGACCGGTGCCAGGAACACACTTCGGAGCTCCAGGACCTGTCCGTCCAGGTTGGTTTTCAACATGAACGTCAAAAAGTCGGATTAGACTCCGGCCCAGGAATTCAAATTTCTGGGGATGGTCTTCAATACCCAGACGTTCACGGTCTGTCCGTCTCCGGATCAGATCCAGTCCATTCAGTCCTTTCGGGAAAGTGTTCTGTTGGCAGGTTCAGCAACGTTTCGTCAACTTCTCAAGTTGCTGGGCATCATGGAGTCTTTGGCAGACCTCTTGCCTCTGGGACGTCTGCACAGGCGTCCGTTACAACGAAAGTGTGCGGAACTCAGGGTTTCTCATCTTCCTCTGGAATCTCAGATTGTTTTGGGCTCGTGGTTTCGCGGCTCAGTTCTCCAGTGGTTGGATCCGGTTTGGCTGGGGTCCTCTGTTCCCAGTCGGCCTCTCCACCATCAAGAATTCCTTTTCACGGATGCATCAAAGGAAGGTTGGGGGGTCTCATCTGGACCGGTGAGAGGTTTCGGGGTTGTGGTCCAAGCAGATTCGTCTCTCCACATCAATTTTCTGGAGATGGAGGCGGTTTCGCTCGCGCTCAAAGCGCTACTTCCCCTGCTACGAGGCAAGTGGGTCACAGTTTGTGGCGACAACTCCACTTGCCTCTCGTACCTTCGGCGTCAGGGGGGCACGAAATCGTCTTCACTCTCCAGGAAGGCAGAGGAGATCCTGCTTTGGACTGCACAGAATTCCATTCTTCTAACCGTGGAGTTCTTTCCCGGGAAGTTGAATGTTCTCGCCGACCAGCTGGGCCGTTCCAACCAGGTGATTGCAACGGAGTGGACTCTCGTCCATCAGGTCCTTCAACCCATTTGGTCAATGTGGGGAAACCCACACATCGACTTGTTTGCAACTCGCTTCAGCCGGCGTCTTCCGCTTTTCGTCTCCCCGTTGGCAGATCCCTTGGCATGGGCAAGAAATGCCTTCAGTCTCCAGTGGACGGGTCTGTGGGCCTACGCCTACCCATCCACAGCTCTTCTTCCAAAGGTGTTGGAAAGGTGTGCTCGGGAGCGTCCTGCTCTGATCCTCATAGCGTCAGGATGGGAAACTGTCCGTTGTTCCCCGAGCTGTTAGCTCTCACCCACGTTCCGGGTGTTCCCCTCCAGTTGTCACCAAGTCACTTGTTCAACCGCGGACAGGCGTTCCACATCGAAATCCTGCCGTCCTTCACCTGACCGCTTGGCTACTTTGCGGTCAGGATTGCGGTCACAGGGTCTGAAAGGTGAAACCATTGAAGTGATTCTTCAATCCCGTCGTCAAAGCATGAATACCTTGTATTCCTTGCGTTGGA
Organism: Phymorhynchus buccinoides; assembly: GCA_017654935.2. Taxonomy (NCBI): domain Eukaryota; kingdom Metazoa; phylum Mollusca; class Gastropoda; order Neogastropoda; family Raphitomidae; genus Phymorhynchus; species Phymorhynchus buccinoides. Next base: position 40,605 of record JAGGCT020000105.1, on the reverse strand, counting down.
CCTCTTGGTTCAATTTCTGTTCAATGAGTCTTTTTCTCCTTTGCACCCGACTGGTGCTCAGTTTGTTTTCTTTTCGTCTCATTTGCATAATGAGAATGGCCTCTTGGACCAAACTTGTCAGGTTATAAGTCAGCAGTTAGCACTATTTCGATTGCTACTGGTCGTCAACCTTCCTTTGCTTCTTCTGTCTTGGTTTCCCATTTTTTTGGATGGTTTGCGTAATAAGTCGATTCGCCCAACCATCAGACTTCCGCTATGGGACGTTTTTTCTTGTGCTTCACTTTCTCAGGTCAGAATGTGAACCGCTTTCTTCGTTATCTTTTAAGCTTCTTTCTGTTATAACGCTTTTCCTCGTTAGTCTTGCCTTAGCGAGACGTGTGAGTGGTATCCACGCTCTTAGCGGTTTAGTTAATGATTATGAATTCGCGGAGGATGGTTCCTCGATCTCCCTGGCTTTTCTACCGGAATTCCGTGCGAAAAATCAATCGGCTCAGCAAGCTTCTCCGTTGGTTGTTATCGAGAGTCTCTCTAACATCCTCGCTCCGGACGATGAGGAAAATGTCTGTGTCCGGTTCGCTGTTTGCGGGCATATCTCCTTCGTTCAGTCTCGTTCCGTAGCCAGAAACGCCGCCTTTTCATTTCTTTGAATTCCAACTATTCAAATGATATCCGTAAGGCCACTTTGGCTCGCTGGTTAGTCGAGTTGATTCGACTAGCCTACTCCCACGCCGATCGTTCTGCGCCCCCAGGTATACGGGCTCACGAAGTTAGGGCTATTAGCACCTCACTAGTCTTGGTCAGGGGTGTTCCAGTCCCTTCCATTATGTCCTCCGCCTTCTGGAAGTCGGAGACTACATTTACCTCTTTCTGCCTGCGCGAGTTTTCTACTCTCCGGCAGGACAACACGTTTGGCATTCGACGTGCTGTGTTGTCCTCCAAGACGGTGTCCTTTTGAGGTTTGACTTATTGTCTGTTTGTTTTTATAGACTTATGTCTTTTTGGGGATATGTAAACATGATTTGCTGTTTTACCTTCTTATTTTAGATGGTATGTGTGTGTTTATGTGGTATCTCTGTCATGGTTTGTTCCATGTTTCTCAGAGTAGTGCTTAACCATTACCCACCTCCTTGTTGGTAATCATGCACTTTGTAGTGGAATGGTAAGGATGATAGAATAGATTGAGGAATTTTTATTAATTCTACTATCTATTTTATCTATATACTTACCATTCCACTACATTTAATTGACCCACCCACCTCCCTCCTAATGGTTTTTGAACGTGTACCTTCCCTTTTTATTAGATGCTTGCTTTCAAGAAAGTGAGTAGTCTGCTTAACCGGAAGTTACCTGGATTGGGAGTTGTGGTAGTAAGACACTCTTGGTTTTATTTCTGTCTTCCAAGCTAATCTTGTACAAATATGCACTTTGTAGTGGAATGGTAAGTATATAGATAAAATAGATAGTAGAATTAATAAAAATTCCTCATTTTGTGCAAAGTTTGGGTGCTGCGCCTTATATTCTGTAAAATACGGTACTTTGAATGGTCTGTCCCCCCGTGGGGATACCGGGGAGTCTTTTGTATACATAGTTCCCCCACCTTCTGGAAGTTCTGTGCTTGTAACTTCCTCTAATCTGTCGCTCTCTTTCACTCTGCCTTTTCCCCTTTGCTTGCTGTCATCTACTACTATCTTTCTGCCTTACCGGTCCATTCTCCTGCATTTTTTTTTTTACGAAACTCTTTCCAAAAAGATTTCCTCCAGACTTGCTGGGCCTAACTAACTATTTCTTAGTTAGGCGCATAGCTGCAGCATGACGCATCTGCGCCCATAATTGACAGGAATCTGTCTGAGCGATCGAAGAAGAATGGTCTGTGTTGTGTAATTCGCAGTGACGGAGCCTCGTGTGTTGCTGGTGGGTTTGGGAGGGGGACCTCTGGCTGCCTTTCTCAACCAGCATTTTCCTCAGGTTAGACACAGCGTTCATCTTGTCTCTTTTTATGCTGTGTTGGTGTGTGTGTGTGTATGCGTGTGTGCGTCTGTGTTTATGTGCAGGTGTGGGTTGTGTAAGCATGATAGTGTACATGTACCTGACTGTACATATACAATTTTATTTTGATCACCTGATAACATAATCATGAGTGTGTCTTAAGCATTAATATGGGTAGTAACATGTAAGTTAGAATTAACTGCCAATCATTTTGCCAGTTTAGTCTAATTTACATGTTATTACTCGTGTTAACTGTTTAAGACACACTCACGATTACAGTACCTGATGACAGGCTATGCCTGAAGTATTTGTGTATCCGTTTTGTGTGCGTGTTGTTAGCGTTTTTTGTTGTTGATGTGCGTGTGTGTATATTTTGTTTGTGTGGGTCATTGTTTACTTTTTTGGTGAACAGTAGGTTTTTTTTTCCCTGCCTGTGTTGGATTTTAAATGTAGCCTCCATCCCCCGAAAATGGAGAGGCTGCCCACGTGGCGGGGTAATCAAAAAAAACGGTCACAAACACGTAATGTTCTCATCCGGAGCTGATGCATTTTTACCACGATGTTCAAGTGCTTCAGCTGTTGGGTTTGACCCCTGGAGTCTTTTAGCCAGGGTACACCACCAACAACAACAACAAATGTAGCCTCTGCCTCTTTTGAAGATTATGTGTACATTTGTGTCTGTCAGTTTGTTCCTGCAGTTTCTTGTGAACCGCTGGTCAGAATCACTTCAGATTTTGTACAATGGTGCCAAAGTCGCATTTTAGCAACACATTGATTTAACACCTATGTCACTAAAAGGCATCAAATTGGGGTCTTATTATCCAAAGACCCTTTTGTCTTAGTTTTGGGAAGTGAGGGTTGACCTTATTTTATATATGTCACGGAAGAATCCGCAATACTGCAGATGGATTTTGTTCTCTACCCGGGTAAATGTAATGTAATTTTTTGGCTGAAATATGGCTGGCGGTGAAAGGGTTAACTCACTTAACACTGGCCTTTGCTTTCCTCTTACAACCATTCAGGACGGGCCATTCGATTAGGTTCGAAAACACATCACCACCAAAAAGATATGTAAAAGTTATGGACCAATATTTTGAGATAACACCGTGCACTAAATGATCGTAAAATATCAGATTCCTTACCTTCGTCATTTGTCTACTATTGACGAAAACAGCTAACACATAGAGAGAAGGAAGATTTCGCATTCTGATCTCCGACACCCCCAACCCTTTTTCCCCAGAGTGAAACACATGCACCTTATAAAATGACTACTAATGTGGTAAGAAAATATAAAATAACAAAATCTGAGTTTTGTGTAACATTTTGGGGGTGCGCTTTATTGTCCGAACAATACAGTACATTATTATATTTGTGTGTGCGTTTCAGTGAGAATGTGTTTTCTGTGTGCTTGATGAAATGTGTATGTGTGCAAGAACGCACTCACTCACGTGCGTGCATGTGTTTGCGTGCTGTCTGTGTGTTTTCAATGCTGATTGTTTACAGCGCTTTTGTGTGTCGATAAAGATGAGCTTATATAAGTGTCTGTTTATTAGTATATTTATTTAGTTTCTTTCTTTAACCCTTTCACCGCCAATGTCGCATTTATTGCACCACAATGGTTTAACACCCATGTCACTAAAAGGCATCAAATCAGGCCCTGTTATCCAAAGACCCCATTTCTTTTTTTGGGAGGTAATGATAGGCCTAAATGTTATACATGTCACAGAGGAATTCCCAATATTGCAGATCTTTTGTTCTCTACCCAGTTAAGTTTAATGGTATTTTTTGGCTGAAAAACAGCTGGCGGTGAAAGGGTTAAAAAAAAAAAAATGAAGTTCAAAAGGTAAAGATGTGCCACCCCCCCTGCATTTCTCGGTTATTTCCATTTTTCCGTTTTTTTGCCTTTCTTACCAAACATAAAGCTGTATTTTATGAACATTTTCAGCTAATTATCTTTTTGGAATAATAACCATAACCCTACCTGAATTGTTCCAAGTACTCTGGCTGTTGGGATGATCCCTGGAGTTCGTTAAGCCAGGGAACCACAACAAATTCTGACTGCAATTAATTATTGAACAAAGACTATTAGCTGAAAACCCCCTCACAATGTTCATATAATACGGCTTCATGTTTGGTAAGAAAGGCAAAAAAAAAAAAACGGAAAAGAAAGAAAAAGAAAAAAAAAAAAAAAAAAAAAAAAAAACAAAAAAAAAAAAAAAAAAAAAAAAAAAAAAAAATGGAATTTAACGAGAAAGGAGAAATGTTTTTTTAGGGGGTTTGGCACATCTTGCCTTTACCAAAAAATGTACCGCAGGTTCACCTCGACGTGGTGGAGATTGACGGTGAAATGTCCAGGGTGGCCTCACAGTGGTTTGGTTTCCATCACAACGACAACGTCAACATTCACATCGAGGATGGCCTCCCCTTCATTGAACGGATGGCGCAGAAAGGTCAGCTATCTTTTTCTTTTCTTTTCTTGTCTTCATCTACGTCTTTTTTTCCTTTCTGTTCAATCTTCAATAATTTCCCGTCATGCCGTATCAGTAGACATTACAGTGACATAAGAAGTTGCGCAATGCGAAAAATTAAATAATTAGAAAACTATATTTGGGGCAAAGTGTTGGCTGTGTGTGTGGACAAAACAAACCAAAAATTAAAATACGAGTGTTTGTTCCCGTCTGGAGGGGGGTGGTGGGGGGGAGGGGAAGGGTGGTGTGGTGGACCATAGACTTTTTGTTTCAGTGTCCTAGGCAAGACCAATCCGGCTACCATAGCGGAATCAGAGGGCGAAACCCGACCGGCACAGCTCATGCCCTTCATAGTTCATTTACCACTACTTTGATCTATAGCCCCCCTAGTCAGAGATTAGGAAGACAAGTTGTTGAGCTCCCTTCTTCCTTCTTCTTCCTTGTCCTGGACAGGGCCTTCAGGCGTTATAATATGTCCAACTTAGGACCACACTGACCAGTTTTTTTTTTTCCCCGGCGATAATGTGGTACTTTTTGCCCCAGACTCGGACCCTTACCGCTAAAAAAACGACCTTACATTGCGCAAAAAAAAACACTAAATAATATAGTGACTAAACGAAAAATAGTAAAAGAAAAAACCTATAAAACAAAAATCAAATGAAAAATGTGGAATAAAGATCAAAGTACAATTTGCGTACAAAAAAACATTGCTTGTAAGGATTCCTAGGACTCAAAAAGCATAGAAAGCCAAAATTTATATGGATAAAGTTAAAGGTAAAAAAAAGTATAGGTATTATCGTAGAAAGAGTTTTTCCTGATGAGAGTGTCGTTATCAACTAGTGTGACCAATTTCGTCATCGCTCACCTGTTTTCGCCTCACACGTAGTTGTCCGGTAAAGAGGTCCTCTAGTATGTATAGTTCGTCCGTGTGTGTGTGTTGCCTTGTGGTGCATCCATGCTCTGTGTCTACATATCGAAACTTTAAGGTTGGCATTTTTTCTCGTGTTTTTCCCATGGCACCATCACATATGAGTGAAATACTTGCAGCGTGACTCTTCCAGAAGGCAGGGTGAAACTACCTGTGACGTAAACCTTCACCCCAGTGTCCCTACAGGGACACTCACGGGGAAAAACAGAAATCAAGAGCGTTAGAAAATGGCTGGGAGCCTGCAGTTCACAGGACTGTGATGATTATTTTATCACTTATGTGTTTGTGTGTGTAGTGTGTGGTCTTTTAAACGGTGAAAATGACCGATGCCGCATTCATCAAAAATGTAAAGCACTATTTCAGCTATCTGTAGTAATTTTAATAGTTCGGGACATGTGGTGGTGTGGCATAACCTCTGAATATCTCATCATACTTAAATTAAGAAAGAGATATTAAATCTTTCTATGGTCCCCATGAAGTGATTGTGTCAATGAATAAAAACCCACCTGTCCTTCCTCCATTTTCATCTGATGTGTGTGTCTACACTTTCCCGGGTTTTTTTTTAGTCTCTTGACTTTTATTTACTGTTTTTTTAGATTTTCATGTGATGCGTCTTACTTGCTTGTGCACCTACCATAAGGAGGGATACTCCTGTGCGGTATGATGATGAAAAGTAAGGAATCCATAACACTATGCCCTGTCCTCCCACCCATGTCGTTTCAATCCATAAATAAGTGAACCATTAAAGATTTGAGGGAATAAGAGCCGTGTAAACACATATGTGTGTTTTTTTTTTCCGACATAATTAATTTGCGCATAAATCCTTATATAGTTGAAACGAATAATATCTATCTTTTTGCAAGTTGTTTCCGAATTTTTCCGTCTTTATGCTTTCCACTTTTATTTTAGGAGGTCTTTGTTTTGTTTGAGTTTTTCAAGTAATTGATACTATTTATCCGCAAATGTCAAAAAGATTTTGATCACACCATTGTAAGTGTATAATTCCAGAAATATTCCTCCATTATGCGTTGTATAAACTTTTGATTCTATCTGTTATCTCCTACTTATTTTCTTGTGGTTTTATAGTTAACTGGGAAATCTTTCCGGTTCTTTTCATTAATGTTTATATTGAATGTCTTGGGTCCTTTTTCATATATATATTACTGAAAAACCTTTCTATTCGAAAAATTTTTCTATGATGTTTAGCGTTAAAATAAATTGTTTTCCAGATCACCATTCACAAAGTATAATAGTCTTTACAGTATTATAGAAAGTATAGTATATGAATTAAACAAGAGAACCCCTATCTGGATATTTTTTATTACGAGATATTCGCATCCATGATACCACGGCTGATATGAAATTTGTGTATCTAGTCGAAGGGTTTTGGTTTAATTTTAGTTGTGTTTAAGATACTTGCATCTTTACCACACTGATGTTGTGCAATTTACATATTAGTCTCTGTTGGTGTCTGCCTTGAGTAGATTCCTCCGCCTAAATGTTGTGGGGTAGCAAAAGGGAATCTCCGTGATGTGTTGGATAATTGGAGTATGCGTTTTGTTTTGATGTGGTTTGGGATTTGACCCGCGAAAGTGAGAGTTAAGTGAATAAAATTGTGACCATACAAAAAACAACAACAAAAATTACTTATCGTGGTGAGAGTTATAAAAAATATCGCTCGGGTGCCCTTACAAATTGTACTAGTGCGTTGTAATAAAACCTGGTTGCAATTCACCTATTTGTGCAGGTAAGTAAAATTTGGAATAGCCGGATGTGAATGATAATATACATTACTTGATACAAAGCAACTATTTCCCATACGAGAAGTTAGCAGTTCTGTGCTTTTAAATTGTTAAAGATGAACACCATACACGAAAAGTTTTGTCCTAAGATTTGTGATAGATTTTTCCTCAGTTGCTATTAGTGTATTTCATATGTTTTTCGTTCTTCTAAATCTTCTTTCATTTTCGGACGGTCCCACCATACTGTTGTAATCAAATTGTGGTAGTATGATTGGTAAGTACGAAAATACTTTTCAAAGAACAAATGCCAGAGTATTACTGTTAGCGGTGAGTGTTTTCGATGTCTAGCGGTACTAAACTCAGTACACAGTTTGTTTGCTCCCACTACCATGCCTGGTGCATGTGTGTGTGTGTGTACAGGTGAGAAGAGGGATGTGGTGATGTTTGACATCGACAGCAAGGACACGTCCCTGGGTCTCTCCTGTCCTCCTCCCGCCTTCCTTACCCCCGAATTTATCTCCACCACTGCCCAAATCGTGGATGAAAAAGGTAAAACGTTTTCGATTTCTTCTTCTATTTTCCCGAAGCAGAGGATGGATGATGATGTGTACGTGCGAGAGAGGGACGGAGTATGTTAGCGCTTCCGCCGGATAGAGGAGGCAGGGGGGGGTAGCTTTTGCTATAATAAGAGTTGCCCCCACCATTCTGGAAGTTACTGTGCTATGTAACTTGCCATTCGAATCTGTCAGCTCTTTTGGAGTCCTGGCGCGTGGCCTTTGCGTTACTTGTCATGAGAATACGTACTTGCCATCCGGGTCCGATCTTTGCTTTTTTCACAATCCGAAAGATTTCCTCACAGCCCGAATAAGTCCGAAATGCGTGGGCACCTCAACCATTTTCTTAGTTAGGCGTATTATTAACAGAGGCCAGCACTGACGCATCTTCTCAGAGGCGCTCATAATTGACAGGAAAACGATCTAAGTCTGAGCGAGGGAGGACAAAAATAGGAAGAAGAAGAGTATAAGGTGCGCAGGAGAGATTGTGTCATCCCGTTGGCGGCTAGAGAGAGAGAACGGGAGTGTGTGTAACCAGTTCGTGTGCGAGTTATGTGTTAAAGAAGAGTGTGACGTAGTGCAAAGAAAAATAAAAAAAAAAATATGCGCAGTAGCACGAGTTCCATAGTACAAGTGTATGTTTGTGTGAGTGCACGCTTTTAAGTGAGAATATGAATTATCCAATTTTTTGGTGGAACCCGTTTTTGAGTGTTGATTTCCTCAGTGGTTTACGTCTTGTTATGCTTCAGGTGTGTTTGTCCTGAACTTCGTGTGTCGGGACGAGGCGCTGCAGAAGAGCATCGTGGGTAGAATCGGCGCCGTCTTCCCCTGCATAATATGCGTGGACATCCCCCAAGAGGTCAACAAGGTCATCTTTGCGTACAAATCACCGCAGCCCGCCGCAACTTCTGCCGAAACGTCCGACAATTCCAAGAATTCGGACTCTACAGAAACATTGGATGAGAAAGACGGAAGCTCTGTAGGGGTGCAGGTGGGGCCGTTGACTCCAAGAAATCAGACGCCAAAGAAAAATCGAAACTCGATGGAGGAAAATGTGTAGAGGAAGCAGCGGGAGGAGGAGGAGAGTTGTTGGAGAGGTTAGGTCAGTCGGCGAAGCGCCTTGATCGCCAGATTAGGTCTGTGTCGGCGTCCTGTGATGTGGTGCTGGCCGAGTGTATCGCTGACTTGCAGCTGCTGAGTGTGTAGCGAAACTGAAAAAAATGTGTGTGTGATGAAGGAAAGTGTGAGGAAAGACAAAAAGAGAAAAGGGAGATGGATTGGAGTTTGTTTTGTATGTTGTTGTGTGTGTTGTGTGTGTGAGAGAATGAGAGAGATGTGAGTGCTTGTGTGTTGTGATTGTGTGTATGAGAAATGGTATTTGTGTGTCTTTACAGGTTAGGTATGAAGTGAATGGCATACTCATCCTGTTTCTCTTTTCCCTCCCCCCAAGAAATGGGAAAGAACTTGAGAGAATGTATGGGGGAATGAAAATAAAGCCTGCATGTCAGACAAGAGTAAATGAGGAGGGGGGTCGTGGGCCACACTTGGCCGGAAAAACCTAGTCGTATTCAATTTGGACATTACCAGGCAGTGGGATTTTTTTTTTTTTTTTTGGTGGGGGGGGTGGACACAGGGGGGACACAGGCCACTTAAGAATAAGCGGAGATTGAAGTTTGCTTGTGCGCTCTGATCATTGACACTTCTAGCACCATGTATTTTTTTTACCTTCTTGGTTGTCCATTGCATCTCAAACGACAATAGGCTTGTACCCATGTGTGTCATCATACCGGTCCACAAGGAGCGCCATATTATGGGCGAGGAGACTTTAGTCCTTACTTTGGTTTGAAAAACTGCCAGTATTGATGATGCGTATTTGGCTGTTCAACTCGAAAATTATGTAAAACTGTATATATAACATCTGGATGTTTTCTTTACACATTTAGATAACATTTTCCACTTTGTTTACACACAAATCTGACTATGATGGCGACACTTCCGTTGGAAGAGTCGCGATGCGCACGCAGGTGTGGGGCGGGGAGCCCTAGGAGTAGTAACAATTATTTTCAATTTTGTGAAACATTTTGCTGCTTAACCCCTCATGCAGGGCTACAGACGCTCAGATCTGTACCTGTGATTTCTTTTTTATATACCATTGGCTCCCATCTCCGCCTGCCGCCGCTGCCAGCAAGGTCTAGTATTTTCACTTTCACTTTCTCCCTAACCCACAATGCAATATACTTAAGTTCGTTTCCTTCCTTTACCTTCACAGTCTCGCTGGTCCGTTTTTGGCTTTTTACAGCAAGGGAATAGCACCACACTAGTCTCTTTTTGAACGGATTTTTCGAATAGTGTACACCACAAAAAAAATTCTTTCTTTCTTTCCCCACGTGACGTGTGCAGCAGTATACAGTATGACTCGGCGCGTATGCTCGGAGCGCCATTACGGATTTTTAAAAAATTCCAATTCATGGTTTGTTTTGTGACAGTGTGTTAGCTTTGGAATGAAAATATCATCAATGCTATTCAATATGCATCTTTCAGAAATTAAATGTGAGTTTACTTCAAGACTTTATTCTGGGTGATTTTTTAAAATAAAAGATTTGGTGGTGACTGTTCGGGAGTTACTTCCCATCACTGCTGGTACTCATGAGTCGATTCTCTCGGTCTTCTGATCTCGGTTCGATTGATCAGAAGTGAGAGGGGTTAACAAACAGAAGAAACGCTCTGTTAAGGTATAAAAATAACACATGACAGGATTAATTGGCAGTGAATGTCTTTGCATTTGGCAATGTGGGAGTGTGTATAGTATATAATGATTACTGTACATTGATTGCCCATGGTGCTAGAAGAGTTAAACTTGCAACTTCACATGCATGGTCTTGTTCAGTTATTGAACGTTCATAAACAGTTGTGATCATGGACCATATTTGTGATTCCGTCACATGCTTTACAGCAGATGTGTTGACAGTTTAAAAAAAAATTTTGTTGTAATGTATGCATGCGATTTTGTGTTACGTTTATACCAGTGATATGATTTTGTATGTGTAGATGCAAGTTTATGCTGGCTTTAACTTGTACATGCCATATTATTTTGTGCACATTGGTAACAAGGAAAAGGTAAGTAAGGGGGATAGCATGGTTGGGGTCAGGAGCCTTTTTTGTTGTTGTAGAGGGATTGGGTAGTTGGGCTGTTACTAGTGTTAGGGGAGGTGGGGATGAGGCCTCCCAGCCAGGGCACCATTGTTTACTCCGCAGCCGATGTTACATATGGGGATCCCAACCCCGCGCTGGGGATATGTGCGCAGCTTAATTTTTTTTCTCTCTACCACACGTCTGCCCCTCGATAAGGGTAGCTATTTGGCCGAAAAAGGTGGGTGGCGGTTTTTTTGGCTTTGTTTTGTGATTTTGTACATGCCATTATTTTGTGCCACATTGAGGAACAAGGTAGGAAAAGGTAAGTAAGGGTTTCGAGTAGGATGCAACTCGGGGTACGTGGGGAGGAGCCTTTCCCCTGGTTGCGGCTCGGTAGGTGGGTTAGCTAGGTTGGTAGTTTGTTAGGGAAGTAGGTAGGTTTATAAGTAGGCAAGTGATGTGCACTTGATTGGTTTTGTTAAGGCCCGACAGGGGTATGAGAGAGTGGAACCAATGCCCAACCCCGCGCTGGGGAGCTCGTTATTTTCAGCAGTAACGGGACACCCCACTACAGCCTGGACTCTTCTGGGCACTCGCTCCGAGTAGTTGACTGTAGCTAAATCCATCTAGGCCAGGTAGGCATGGTTTTTTTGGCTTTTAGGAAAGATATACTTTGGTTGTCTTTTTTTGTTAGGGTCGATATCTTTGAATAACAATGATTAGGGGTCTTTTTCTAGGCCTAGGTCCGGATGGGGGGTTTCGTCGCTGTGCGTTGCTAAACGTGTATCTACAATGATTAAAAGGACCACTAATCCCCGCTGTTTACTGCAACTCCATCCAGTGACCTCAAGGCATGGTAGTAATACAAGTTGGTAGTGTCTGGTAGGTAGGTCGGTTGGTCAAATTAGGCAAGGAATGCGCCCTTGAAAGCATTTATCAAGGGTTGCACATAAGTATGAAGGTTGGAACGCAATGAACGTTGCAAAGATGTTGTCACGCTAATCGTGTAATTATTTTCAGCAGTCGTATGGAAAATTGTGAGTACAGCCTGGATTTTTCTTAGTGACTGGCTCCGAGTAGTTGACTTATCCCCAAAATTTTGGGTGCATGGGCCAATTTTTATTGTGTCACATTTTGTTTTTTAGTTAAAGATAGAAGGGTCAACGTTTTAATTCTAAGAAAGATTGACTTTGAATAAGGTGACTTGGCTGGCAGGCAATGGGGGCAATTTCCTTTCTTTTTCCTCCTGTTTAAAATCACTGAGTATATACTACGGGTAAGCCACCCACAGCGACGATATATGCCGCCCACACGAAGTTAGGGAACAATTTCAAAAAGTATCACATGATTTGGTAAATTGCTTGCAGCTTCAACAGCGCTTTCGTATATAGATCACAAACCTAATACTGTGGCAAGCACAGGCCACACATCCCCAAGAAAGAGACATTAGCCCTGCAAGTACAATGACAACAAAAAAATATTCGTTTGCAGGTTTACAACGGTAATTGTGAGGGTTTTATTTAAAAGGCCACCCCCCCCCCAACAAAAAAAGTAAACATTTTCAATTCATCAGCATTTTATTCAACAATGTGAACAATTGTGAGTAAACTTGGCATATTAAGCACAAGTGAGCGTGAGTGCACAAGTTGCACGCCTTTTGGATCTAGGGAGAAGCCTGGAATGGCTCACAGGAAGGTTTTGTCCGTGGCTATGCGGGAACCGCTGTCACAGCTTAATAATGATTAATACTTGGAGTTGGTGACCACCTTCCTGCACAGCGACCCCCCTCCTGCGGCTATTGCAAGGGTAAGGGGTTCCCCAATTTCCAAAACACTATCACTTCTGCTTAGAAAGGACCTTATTATTGAGAGTTGTATTCATTCTTGAAGCTTTCTCCTAACATGTGCATTGGAGTCACACCAAAGTGTATGTTTCACAAATCACTCTATGGAAAAGAAAAAAACAATGCCTGCTGCTCACTGAATCTGCGCCTGAATTTTTTTAAACAATTGGAGGCCGTTCATTAAAATTCAAGTTGCCGAGGAACACCAACAACAGTGGAACCCACACAAACCAATTTTGCCACTTCACTCTCAGGCCATTGAGGTACTTGTCGTATGTAGACTAGACTCTAGCCAGTCAGAAGCTGTCAGTCACGGCAGTCGCACACTGGTTCTTCACAGTCCCGCCATCGCGGGCGTTTATCTGTGTGAGTAGTTTGTAACTGCCAGGTTTCATTAAGAGCAGACTTCAGACGCAAAGCGGTTGCCGCAAGGAGCTACAAGCAAATTACCAAAACGTTGTGTACTTTGAAAGTGTTGCCTAACATTTGTGGGCGGCTTATATTGAACACTCAGCTTATATTGAAGCGCTTGTAGGCCTGGGTTCTGAAAGTAGTAGTATATAGAGGTTATTTTTTTGTTTTTGTGGATACCAACTGAAGTGCTTGGAGGCCTGGCAAGTATAGTGGAATGTAGTTTAGTAATGTCGTTCAGTTCAAGTCCCGCATGAGGGCGGGTTGTTGTTTTCCTTTTGAAAAACTCTCTATTCATGAAACGGACAATTGAGGTAATAGTTATTTTGATGGCATCTTATTTCACATTTAGTTGTGAGCAATTTTAAAAAAGAGTAGTAAAAAAAATGACCACTAGCACAAACCACCAAAGTTTTATTTTTTTTTTTTTTTTTTTTTTTGTGTGGCACATTTAAAAAAAAATATACAAACCTAACATTTACATATTCATTCCAGGGTATATTGAAATACATACTTTGATAAAAACAAGTCCCTAGATTACATTTAAAAAAACAACAAAAGCACAGCATTAATGGATTCCTACTTTAAAACTAAAGTGATTATATACAAGTTAAAGCACATATTTTAACATAACATCCATGATAAAGGGTAATAGTCAACCTAGCTCGCCAATTTGACCACAACCAACTCAATAGGGGCTTATCTCATATCTTTCGTTGGGGGTAGAGAAAGAGAGAGAGGTAGGAGGAAAGACCCTCTTCTAAGATATAGGATGGATACCAATGTAAACTTAGCCGTAGCCCCACACCGGAGGGCGTCTGTTACGCCACCTGGCAGGGTCCCAAAACCTCCAGCTAAGCTGCTCATTGAGTAAATGACACACCTCGTCTAGCTAGCAACAAGGGCCCAAATCCCAGGAAAGCATAATTAACTTCACCAAAGTTATTTACGGCACCAATTCACCTAGCAAAGTACAGTGGAACCTCCCTTAAAGACCATCCAAAATTAGGTCTTATAAGGGAAGGGTCTTATAAGGGTGGTAATGTTTTAATACTTACAAAGGCAATGTTTCAGAGAGGTAGGTCTTTATACTGATGGGAGGAGGTCTTTATAATTGGATGTTATCCCACTGTATAAACTATTATCAATCATTCTTCCTTTCAAACATCACTTTTCTTATTGCTTTTCAGTTTGAAACCCCTCCCCCCCCCACATCTCCCCCCCTTGTCCCCCCCTCCCCCCCTCCCCCCTTTGGGGATACAAACCGGGGTCTCATTTTGCTATAATAGTTTCCGTCCTCCACTCTTTCTGGGAAATTCTGTGCTGTAACTTTCTCTCCTATAACTTCCACCCTGCTCGCCTTTTTATTACTTTGCTCAGTATCTATCTTTCCGTGCATTTACTAAAAAATAAAACAACCGGTCCATTCTCCTGCCTTTTTTCTCCCCTCAGAAAACACTTTCAAAAGATTTTCTCTCCAGCCGAAGTCCAGACTTGCGGGGTCCTAAACTTATTTCTTAGTTTTGGTTGCGGCTAACGACAGTTAACGACGCAATCTTGTGCCGCATCAATAATTGCCTTTAGGAAGCTGAGCGATCGAAGAAGAAGTTGAAACAAACGTACACAGAAATCCTGACAGTTGCACCACCCAACCTTACTTCCTAACGAGACACATCTTCACCTCTTTGCAACATGAACTCGTGACGCAAACAAACGTACATTAATCAGACAATTAATAATTTCTCCCTGTCCTCAATGAGCAACAGTAGGACGATAATTTGACCTCTCAGGGGGCAATCAAACCAGTAGTTCGGTTTAGCGCGTGATAATCTTAGTTGGGCGAGACAGAGAGAGAGAGAGGGAAGGTTCTCTCCCTCTCTCTCCCTATTTATCTCTCTCTCTCTCTTCTCACTTCTCTCTCTCACTACGCCCTACTAAGAATATCGCGCGCTAAGCCCCGTACTGGTTTGACTGCCCCCTGGCGGTAAAATCATCGTCCTAAGTTGACCCTTCCTTTTTTCCATTTCTAAAAATAAAAAAAGGAGTGGTCCTTTTTCCAGGAGGCACCTAGCACCCGAAAGCCCCAAATGTTTTAATCTCCAATATCCTGCAACCACATCGCCAAGGTGGAACACCTACATGTAAGATGTTACGGTGCACAAATTCCGGAAAATTGTGCCCAATTCATGAAATGGACAATGTATATCAAAACTTTTCAATTACCAACAACGACAGGCATTGATTAAGGTTTGATACAAAACATAGCAGCATGTTTTCTTTCTCTTACATTGCATTTTTCCCCCCAGTTCATTCCTGTTTTCACTTAGGGGCCACCCCACTCTAACCGAAATTCGCTACTTCTGTGGCATTTGCCCCAGTGTCCACAATGTTGCATCAACAACGAAAAATACGTGTTATGATAATCAAATTAAGTCGGTCTAGTAAAAATTAATTTTAACTCTAATCCTCAGGCTGGTATTTTTATTTTTCGTTTGAACCAATTCTTGATATCTGAGTGTTTATGAATGGAAAATGTGCTCATTTCAAACTGCTTTTCTAAATAGCAAGTTTTAAATTGGCTATTTCACGAACTGGGCAAACCATTTTGCCCATTTTCATGAAATGGGCAATTTCACAGATTGGGCGTAACATAGACCAAGTTTGGTAGGTAACTTCCCGAATCGCCTTTTCATGCGATACATTTTAAAACTAAGTGCCATTTTGCTTTATTCACTGCTGCATTCACCTCATTACCACATGCTAGAAAATAATGACACACGCACACATAAACATATACGCATTCCCACCCACCCTCAAGCACACACAGTGTCAATTAACAAATTAACACACACAGTCATGCTAAGCATACACATATACACTCTCTTCTTCTTCTGCGTTCCCAGGCCATATGGCCATAATGGGCAAGGTATGTATGTGTCCGGTTTTCAGTTTTTCACTGGTCTCCCCGCTGCATTCAGCCGACACATTCCGATTCGGGAGGAGCTCTAAGATTGGAAGATGTTTTGGAAAAAAGGCAGGAGAATGAGGCCAATAAGTCGGAAAGATAGTAGATGATAGAAAGCAAAGGAAAAAAGGCAGAGTCAAAGAGAGTGAAAGACAAGAAGAAGTTACAAGCACAGAACCTTCCAGAAGGTGGAGGAACTATTTTACGAAAGACTCCCCGGTATCCCCATGGGGAGATACATTCTCTCTCTCACACTCTGTGCGTGTGTTTATGTGTGTGTGTCGTGCGTGCGCGTGTGCGCGTGCATGCCAGAATGTGTTTTATTGAGTGTGAAATGTTGAAGTGAAGGAGTGAAGTGAAGAAAGCAAAATGGCACCATGCATGGGTGCTCCTGGGAAATTTCAAAAATCCTGCAAGGGGGCGGCCCCCGGCGGAGTGCAGGAGCAGCGCACACACACGTTTACTGCTCTTTTCTTCACCCCTCTAGACTAGTACAAATGCTACTTAACTTATTCCTTTGAATATAGTAAATGCTTATATAGGCCCTTTTCATTGTACAAGTTTGTGTGTGTGTGAGAAAATCGTTGTTTCTCAAATTCTCATAATCCGGCTCAAGGCAATTTAAAAATCCTGCAAATTCAGGACATCCTGAAAGGAGGAGCATCCATGCACTATACATAAAGGGGAATTGCACCGCTAGACCACATTGTTATCCATGGGGGAAAGTAAAACATTCTCTCAATCCTGAAATGACACGTTTCAAAGTTCTCTGAATCTTCCCAATCCTAAAGACATTAAAAATAATTTCCAATGTATTATACAGGATGGGTGGGGGGAGTGTTGGAATTGCGTGCCTATCATCTTCTTTTAATCTGCCACCAATTTTGACAGTAATGCTTGATTTTATAAGACCGTGTTTCCAGATGACAAGACCGTGTTTCCAGATGACAAGACGGCCAATCCTGAAGACTTTCTTTCTATCAGCTTTTTCAATCCTGATTTCAGGAGCATGCCTGAACTACTCACCCATGCTTATCTCATCTCCATCTCATGTCTATCTTAGCACACGTTAAACCCAGTCATGGTTCGTGGGGACTTGGAAGAGTGCCAAAAAAGGACCTTAAAAGGACCAGCAAATTTTTTTAAAGGACCTATTTAAACCTTGTTTGTAGTTGTACTTGCAGACGTGGTGGGCGCAGAGCCAGACGCCGACGATTGTGGCTGAGCAGATTCTTTTTTTTTTTTTTTTGTATGAGCAGATTCTTTTGTTGTTACAGTAGTACATCTGCTGCTTGCAAAAAAATTCGGTCACATTGCACCTCGATTCCACCTTGTGCCTTCTTTCAGCTTTCTTGTGATTTTCAGTCTTTGCGTGTTGTTTCAGCACCGACTCTCCCATTGACAAGATGTTGATGTTTTTTCACAATATGCACAACGAACTGCATGTTTGTTGTCCATCACTTTTCTTGTCCATCACTTTTCGGACCCAGTCCTTATAAATGTCCTCTCAGCCAACGATCCTGAAAACGAACACTTTCCAGGCATTTTTACACTTTTTACTTGAAAACAAGCACTGAAGCAGCCGCATGTGGGAAGAATTTCAACATGGCGCATAAGAATATCTCGCCGAATCTCGCGCATGTGACCGGATTTACAGTGACTATTAAAATTAGATCGTCTGCTCGAAAGATACGAAGGCGATCGATTTTTTTTTATTTTTAAAATTTAGATCTTCTGCTCGAAAGATACGAAGGCGATCGATTTTTGGCAAATTTTATTTCATTTAATATATTTTTTTGAGGTACTTAGTTTTGTTTTTTGGCCCGATTAAAGGATTTAAACTGACCGCACCAATTTTAAAAGGACCTTTGACTGATTTGAAAGGACCTCCTTGCTGATATAAAGGACTTAACAGGCCTTTTGATGACCGATCAATTCACAGCACTTTAAAGCACCTGAAAGGACCCCACGAACCATGCCAGTGGCAACGAAAAAGTTGTCATTTGGTCAAAATTTACCCCCCTCCCCCCTTCCTTATCAGTCACACAAAAATCGCATGCAAAAAAAAGAAGAAAAAGTGGCGCATCCATGCACTATACATGCAACGCGCTCTCCAGGTGGGAGCAAACCGAAAAGGCAGAGTCAAAGAGAGTACTGATAGTTTCGTGGAAGCTGCTAGCACAGAATTTCCAGAAGGTGATGGAACTATTTGCACTGAAAGACCCCCCCCCCCCCCCCACGTGGAAAAATTGGGGGTACTAAGTTTGGATTTTATAATCTGGAAAAAGGGTGATAGTATGAAAGGTGTGCAAATGGCTCAGAGGAGCGTCTAAAGACATCACTTCCCACCCAGTAGTAGTCTAAGAAAGTAATAAATCGTGGAAGCTGCTAGCACAGAATTTCCAGAAGGTGGTGGAACTATCTGCACTAAAAGACACACACACACAAACTTCCCCCTCCAAGCGGGGAAAGTTTGGGAGTACTAATCTGGGATTTTATAATCTGGAAAACATGGGTACTGGAAGGTGTCG
Organism: Phymorhynchus buccinoides; assembly: GCA_017654935.2. Lineage (NCBI taxonomy): Eukaryota > Metazoa > Mollusca > Gastropoda > Neogastropoda > Raphitomidae > Phymorhynchus > Phymorhynchus buccinoides. The sequence continues at coordinate 22,045 of JAGGCT020000105.1, read as the reverse complement.
TGGAAATGGTGCAGAGGAGCGTCCGAAGACATCACTTCCCTCCCAGCAGCTCCTGTTGCTTGGCGGCAAGGATGGCGTCCAACTGCTGACCATAGGTGTGCATCTTTTCCAGAACCTGACACATAAAAAAACCCAACAACCTGGGGGTGAGTTTCTTGAGATGTCGCTCTGTGCGCGCATTACGCAGACCGGTCTACCCCTGACACAAGTCTCGAGTAGTCTGGATTAAACCACCAAATAATGTTCACTGAAAACGAGTAGTAATCAAGAATTAAAGAGCATTATTTTCAGTTTTGAAGAGTAGTAGAGGTCCAAATTGAGTAGAATACTACTCGAAAAGAGTAGAGTAACAGGTCTGATTACGTCTGCGCCAAAAGGGGTCTAACAAACGACTTGACAAAACGTTTGCGGAAACATACTACAAGCCCTCGTCTGATCGGTTCCCCCAATTTTTGTTTGTGGCTCAAGCCACAAACCTATAACTCACTTTGTCGGTCGGTCGGTCGGTCTGTCTGTCGGTCGGTCCAAAATTGTCGCACATTTTGACAAAATGTGTCGCACTTCAAATCGAGGCTACACTTCAAATTGAGGCCGCTCTTTAAAATGATGTATTTTAAAAGCGTACAAAATAATAAACATACGTAATACAGACACTACAACAGACACGACGAGTATGCAGTGCTTCTTTTGATGAGTATAAGTAGGATACATAGTTTTAAATGTTTTCCAAAAGTTATAAAAAGTTACGAAATGGTGCAGAGATAACATTCTGGTTTACAGATTAAAATTATTGAAAAGCCAGGGGAGGTGACTCATGGTTGGAGTGGTAAAAATAGACCGCGTGCCACAAACTATTGCGATTTCACGCTTGTTGTTTTTTAACCAAACATTAAATGGGCCAATCAACAACAAGAAATGTATTAACCCCACGCAAATCACGTGATAGTTTGCCGAGATCAACATCTCGAGCTAGAGCGCACTACGCAGGGCTCCCAATTGTCCCGCAAAATAAGGGGTCCCAGGGACTCCTTCACTTACAGCATAGAGGGTCCTAGAGGCGGGATAGAGGGTCCCAGTGGCATTGCGAATACATGTACTAAAAATAATTTGTCTAGTGCATCCCTGGGACCCCCTGCACATACTTTTAAAGGGTCCTCTAGAATTCTAGTACTTCATAGACCCCCAAATGGTATTCACACAGGATCATCCCCCAGAACTCTTCCAAAAAAGTCAACCTTCGTGTTGCGATCTCTGTAAAGTTGTTTTTTTATCCAGGTGATCTCGACGTGGTTCTTGCAACCTATCCATCCGGATGTTCCTTTAACCCATTCACTGCCAGCCATCAAACTTACCTGGGTAGAGAAAAAACATCTGTCTGTCATACTGGGGATTCCTGTGTGACACATTTAAAGAAAGGCCTCCTCCTTACCTCCAAAATTAAGGGTACAGGGTCTTTTGGATAACAGACCCTGATTTGATGCCTTTTAGTGACATAGGCGTTAAATCACTGTGGTGCAAAAATGCGACTGGCAGTGAAAGGGTTTAATATGGTCTCTAAATGGTCTTATAAATGTCTTAAAAAGAGTAGATCAATGCATTTTTCTTCAGCTAGGCTAAACTTTAGACTGCGTTTTTTAAAATGGCCGACGCTCACCCTACTAACTTTAAATGCTCATAACTCTGGATACTGTCATTTACTATCTTTCTGCCTTACCGGTCCATTCTCCTGCCCCTTTTATCAAGAAACTCTCACAAAAGATTTTCTCCAGCCGAAGACGGGGCATGCTGGGCCTAAATATTTCTTAGATGCATAACGGCAGCATAATGCATCTGCACTCACAACTGACAGGAAACTGGCTGGCTGTTCAATCCTTCCGTCACTTTGAACAGACCCTTCCGCCTTACCTCTCCAGTGCTCTTCACACCTACACTCCTTCCCGCTCACTCAGGTCCTCAAACACAAAACTTCTGAAAGTTCCAAAAACAAATCTAAAATCATTTGGTGACCGCAGTTTCAGTGCCCCTGCTGTTTGGAATTCCCTCCGAGTCGATCTCCGCCATGAACCAACTATCTCTACTTTCAAAGCTAAACTCAAGACTCACTACTTTCAAAGCTCATTCGGTTTGTAAATTTTTCCTTCTTGATCTTGTACCTGGGTGAATGATCGGGTAATAATGTTTTGCGTGACTGCGGGTGTATCGGTGAATGGAAGCGCCTTGAGTGTAAGTAAAATAATTATAGAAAGGCGCTATAGAAATGCTATCAACTATTATTATTATTATTAAATATTTCTTAGGTGCATAACGGCAGCATGGTGCATCTGCGCTCATAACTGACAGGAAACTGTAGGGGTGATCGACGAAGAAGAAGAAGGGTAACAATTACCAAGTCCTGCGCGGCACGGATGAGGTCCTCAGAGTGGTGGTCCTTGGCAGCCTTGACCTTCTTGATGTGCTTGTTGTGGATGTCCCGGAGCCTCGTTTTGGCTTTGTCGTGGATCATCTTGGCGCTCTTGGCCAGCCCCTCCCGGTGCTCTCGAGTGATCCTACAGGGATCACAAAGGGTTCGCTTTGGCTTAAGGCTATGCCAGACCAACAAGGCTAGTTCAAAATGTCGCTATGCTATATGCAGGGATGCATCTAGAAATTTCTAAACTGGGGGGCATTGCCCCCCTTGGTGTGGAAATTTGGGGGGATCTGGAAATAGTTAGGGGGGGGCGGGGGTAAATCAATGCCAGTTAACGTGTCGATCAAGGGATGTAGTGTGGAAATTTTTACAACCTGTGGTGAACGCATTGTTCTTTTTGCTTTGTAAGCACCAGTCACAAAACATTGCTTTTGATTCGCTGTCAAATTCTAGCCAAGGTCTGCTTTTTTTCCAACTTTCCATGAACTCATGCTTTCGCTTTTTGAAAGGTGGTGGAGCGACACTACTAGCAATGGGATCGTCGGTGACATCACAGTCCTGATCCGATGCTTCGTCATTCGATGAACTTTCCTCGTTGTCATCACTAACTGCCGATGAGGAACAACAAGGTTGTTGATCAATGTTGCACTCCACAGTCGCACTGTTTTCTTTCTTTTTAGAAGTCACAGTAAAATAATCCAGAAGCGATGCCATTTTTGAGCGGGCTCGCTTACACTGCGCCCGGAAATAGTAAATGAAAGAGAAAGCCGTTGATTGGCTATGCTATTTTTAAGACCCAATCAAAATGCTCGTTCTTTACTGTCGAAAGGAAATGCAGACTCGGTACAGCCCACACAGCCACGCAATCTAGGCCTAGTGCCGAACAAGTTATTTTCAAACGATTTTTTCGTTTGCGGGATTTCACAAAATTTGGGGGGATTTTCCCGCAGCATATTTTTATTTTTGCGGGAACATCAACAATTTTGCGGCAATGCCGCAATGCCGCGCTCTAGATGCATCCCTGTAGACACATGGGTGCAACTCCCCAAAATGAAAAAAAATGAAAGGCAGGGGTCCAGGGACCCATGGCCCCGGTAGGGTACAGGGGCAGAGCCCTGTTGGACGATTCAGGGGGGCAACTTAAGAGAGAGATATAACGAGACAGACAGTTGAAAATAATAGACAGAGACAGAGTTTGATAAGCCTTGTAAAATTATTACATTGCCGATAGAACAACTAAATTCAAAACGCCCAAATCGCTTGTGGTGAATGTTTTTTTGTTTTTTGGATGAATTAAAAACCCACCTGAAGTTCAGTTTCTGGTAAAATTAAAAATACTGAAATCAGTGTAAAAATTAAAGAGTAGCCCCCATGTATATGCATAGTTATACAGGGAATGTGTTTAGCCTTGACATGCTCCTAGCATAACAGCATCAGTCTCCCAAATCCCCAGGAGTTGGAGTGTGACTGCACACGTGGAGGGGTAATCAAAAACGGTCACACACATAAGGGGTGACTCCCAAAAAAATGCAACGCGCAAAATCGCTAACGTAAGTTTCAATAAATCATGGTATCATTTAGATTTTTCGGGTTTAACTAAGAAAAAAGATTCCATGCATGAAAAGGTTACCACGGATTGTTTTTTCCCCCAAGATACCCTGGAGAAACCCAGGAAATAACATTTTCCATGGTAACCCATTTTTAGAAACGTCCCGTTTTGAGGTAAAAACAACAACAGTAACACACACTCTCTGAACAGGGTACAGGAATCAATTGGTAGTGCAATCTTGCTGCGGGGGTGATATTCAAAACACAAACACACTCTCTCTGACTGGGGTACAGGAATCAATTGGTAGTGCAATCTTGCTGCGGGGGTGATATTCAAAACACAAACACACTCTCTCTGACTGGGGTACAGGAATCAATATGGTAGTGCAATCTTGCTGAGGGGGAGATATTCAAAACACACACACACTCTCTGACTGGGGCACAGGAATCAATATCGTAGTGCAATCTTGCTGAGGGGGGCAATATTAAAAAAACACACACACACTCTCTGACTGGGGTACAGGAATCAATATCGTAGTGCAATATTGCTGAGGGGGGCGATATTAAAAAAACACACACACACTCTCTGACTGGGGTACAGGAATCAATATCGTAGTGCAATATTGCTGAGGGGGGCGATATTAAAAAACCACACACACACGAACATGTTCACACATACACACTCTCTGGCTTGGGTACAGGAATCAATATGGTAGTGCAATCTTGCTGAGGGGGTGATATCCAAAACACACACACACACATGGAGATGTTCACAAACACACACACTCACTCACTTAGGCACAGGAATAAAGATGGTTGTGCCGTCCTGTTGAGGGTTGACGTTCAGACCAGACTGCGAGAGAGCCTCCTTCACGGCAGGGATATACTGCACACAATAAAGAGCCACTCTTATATACTCCTCGCCTCTGTGGGGATGCCTGGGGGTCATTTGTATAAATAGTTCCACCTGGAAGTTCTGTGCTTGTAATTTCCTCTAATCTGTCACTCTCTTTGACTCGTCTATTCCCTTTACTTGCAGTCATCTACAGTGAAACCCGTTTAGTACGAATTCCAGGGGAGAGGGCCAATTTACTCGTTGTAAGCATTGCTCGTTCAAACCATTTTATCGATTTTGGCAACCCTGACGAACCTATCAATCGCTCCTCACATCTACTGTGATGTGCGTGCTGGTAAAGTGTGAAAAAGACAGAAAAACGGAAACAACACACTTACCCAACAAAGCATGGTTGTAAGCCCAGTATCCTGTATCCATAGGGTTTTTAATGCCGATTACAAACACTTTAAAACAGTTTATTAACACACGATAACATCAAAAACATAAAATCCACACACGCGCTTTAAGAGAAAGTTAAAATTTCCCGGAAGTCACAAGATCAGTGCGCAAAGAGTGAATCCAGTGTCGTCTGCTTGCGCTGCAGACACCCAAGTTGTTATATCGGCCAATCAGAATGCCGCTTACATATCGAGGGGTCAGTCAAGATGGCGATGCCATGGGTGCATCTGGCTGAAATGGAAAAAAACTGAAGTGGGGTTCTTTCAGTGACGTTAGCTGAATTAACTTTGGGAATTGCATTTTGGGAGTAGAGTTGTGTCATCGGCGTAGATTTTCGATATTGCGATGATTTTTTGGCTCAATTTCGTTAGAAAAGCTTTATTAGTACCCTCAGTCATTAATTCTTAGTCAATTTTAGTATAGAACAAGCTGAAAAAAGCAAAATACCTGGAAATGTTCGCGATTGGACTGAGAAAATCACTCGGCCACAAGATCGGCGACCTCAAAGTTGCAACTCGGCGCCATCGCAATCAATTTTCACTTAATTTTCCGTTGAAAAGTTCAAAATTCTCACATCATCGTACTTTCCAGTGATAATATAATCTAAATTGACTAATTTCAAGCCCTAATTACAATCTCTACCATCAAAAAAACTGCTTGGAAAGCTCTTCGAATCGACAGTAAAAGCCTGGCCGCCATTTATGAAGCTCAGTCTGACCCCGAAATAGATCGACCAAAATATTAAAAAATTATTTCACCCCTTTAACCAATGAAAATGCAGCATTTAATGCATGTGACGTCAAGCACAACCCCTTTTTTGATGACGTAATGTGTTAGGTACACAAGTATTCAACGATTGGCTGCTATATGAGATGCTTTGTGATGTCATGTGGGCTTCCCGGAATATTCCGGGAGCCGCCATTGGCTCTAGGGGGGCTATCCCGGATCAGTCCGGGAACAGCGCTGAGAAGGGAGGCACTCCAAGGCTTTAAATCGCTCAGATCATCAATCTCGGTATTCAACACTGGTGGGTGGTTTTTTTGCGAATTCTTTTGAAAAACGGAACTTCCGTTTGGGGCAATATAGAAAAAACGGTTTCAGTCCAAAAACGGAAGCAGATGCACCCATGGGCGATGCTGTTGTCAGTGTGTTCTCGTTCTAGCCAGGTAGTTATGCAAGAAAGCTTGACTTTGGGATGGCGGTGTGGTTGTAAGTGCGTTTTCGTTCTAACCGTGTAGTTTTTGCATAAAAGCTTGACTTTGGGAGTCAATAAATTGTACGTTATATGCAAGTTGCTCGTTGTAGCGAGCTCGTTGTATGCAGAATTATTTAACAAGGAAAAAGAAGGCTTGTGGTTGGGAACTTTGAAACCACTCGTTAAACACGGGCTCTCGTTTAAACCATACTCGTACTAAATGGGTTTCCCTGTACTATCTTTCTGCCTTTCCGGTCCATTCTCCTGCCTTTTTTCAAGAAACACTTTCAAAAAGATTTTCTCTAGCCGAAATCAGACTTGCTGGGCCTAACTATTTCTTAGTTAGGCGCATAACGACAGCATGATGCATCTGCACTCACAATTGACAGGAAATGAACAAGAACAATGGAAGAATATATTACCCAAATTTCAGATTTTTTAATTTATATTTTCTTACTACTTTATTAGTCCTATTATAAGGCGCAGGGGACCGATGAGTCCGAGTCCGGGAATAAAAGTATCGCCTTATACTTACAGTCCAAAAAATACAGTACGGTACTCAGGGCTCACAATCTTCCCGCAAAGCAAGGGGTCCCAGGGACTCCTTCACTTACAGAATAGAGGGTCCAGACCTGTTTACCCCTAAATCACGAAAAATGTATTCAAAATTTCAAAAAGAGTATTTTTTTCAAATTAGGAGTATTCCAAGAAATATCGAGAAACACAGCAGACAAAGCATATTATCTTTATATAAGAACAGTTTTGTATCACAATGTTTGCGTAGATCGTGCTGCCCACCATGAGAAACGTCAATATCTCTGTTAGGGCCTACAGTACTTGCAGTGCGCAAATGTCTTCCCCAGAGTGGAAGACACAATTCCAGGATACCGACTGTACTTTTCTAGGAAATCCTGCTTGGTTTGCTTGGACTTTGAGCAAGAACTACTGTCTCCTTCTGAAGCAGCACGCTTAGACATTTTGAATATTTTTCACATTCTTAACACGCGCGCGCTCGCCGAGTTGAAAATACAAAATGGCAGCCACCAAACCACGCGAAATCTTGTGAACGAGAACTACAAACTGGTGCTCTTGGCCAATCGGAGACATTGACACACAAAAAGTAGTTCCTGGCTATACGCACAGCAGTCAGGAGTCAGTGCGGCATGTTCGTGGAAGCATTATATGCACGTTTGAAAAATAATGATAGTCGGATTTTTTGTTGGTGTATTTTTTCCCAGATGCCGTATTGGTCGTATTCGTGACAAACAGGCGTACAAAATACGCCAAAATCGTATAGGTAAACAGGTCTGAGGGTCCCAGTGGCATTGCGAATGCTAAAAATAATTTTTCTAGTGCATCCCTGGGATCCCCTGCACATTCTTTTAGAGGGTACTTTAGAATTTTAGTGCTTCATAGACCCCCAAATGGGGGTCCCTGGGAGCCCTGCGGTAGTTTGAGGTTACCTGTGGCGATGTTCCCAAGTTGACGATGATCAGGGTGGGGTTCTTCTGGATCACCTGACCCAGCTGATACATCTTATAGTCAGAAAAATGCAGTACAGTAGTTTGAGGCTACCTGTGGCGATGTTCCCAAGTTGACGAGGATCAGGGAGGGGTTCTTCTGGATCACCTGGCCTAGCTGCATCAGCGGGAACACCCCGTCCTCCGTCTTCACCGCCAGGTTGTCATAGGCACCTGGACAACCAAAACCAGTGATCGCGCTAAGAATTTTGAAAACCAGTCCCATCAGCAAAAATGCCCCCCCCCCCCCCCCAACAACCAGTGTCAAAACCAGTCCCAGTAAATTACCCGGGCCTAACTATTTCGTAGAATGAAATAGTGAGGCCAAGAGAGGAGATGACGAAATTGAACAAAGGGTAATTACTCTCTTTTTCTAATTAACTCCCCTCCACCAAAGTTGATTACGATACCATTCACCTAGCAGTGCGTGGGTCAGAACCAAAGTGAGACAAGCAAAGCATCATTCTTAAAAAAGAATGTGCCAAGCTCGCCTTTATGACCCTCACCCACACAGTAGTTAGGTGCATAACGGCACCATGATAGCATCTGCACTCATATGACAGGAGACTGGGTGTTATAAGAAGAAGAAGAAGAATCCACACACGTACCGATGTTGGTTCTCACAGAGACCTGTTGGATCATCTGGTGTTTGAGGTCCTCTGTCACCCCCGTCATCTCCTCCTGCAGGCGGGAAAGGTCCAGCACTCCCTCCAACTCCTCCGCACTCAGCGCAATAGTCTTCTTCTTACCTCCCTTGCCCCCTAAAAAAATGGAGAAAAAAAAAAAATAAACCCCAAGAAAACCTGACAAAGCTGCTGAATATTGATTTGAAGCAAAACATAAAGCGCATTAATAAAACGGAATGGAATGTGACGCCATCTCCACGGTTATTGTTCTTTGCCTTTGAAGATTTCCTTAGTTTCTCCAGAGTTATTGTTCTTTGAAATAGCATGGGCTTCAATGGAGGAACCGGATATTAGGGAGACATAAAGGGATGTAATTATAGGTGTGATGGCATGTCATCAGATCCCATATATTATGCCAAAAGCTTACCCCCACCCCCCCACAAAAAAACAAAAAAAAGTACGCATCTGAAGCGTAAGGCAGAGATTTCTGTTTGTTAATGTTCATTTTATTTGTTACAATTTATAATGCTATCAACTAGTATTTAGTTCCGTATTTTACGGACAATAAAGTGATACTTTTCCCCCAGACTGAGACCCCTGCGCCTTATATTATGACTAATGATATATATATAGTAAGAAACTATAATAACAAAATCTTAAATTGTGTAAATTTTGGGGGGTTGCACCTTATAATCAGGTGCACATCATAGTTCGCAAAAGACGGTATGCTTTCTTGTTTGTCCTTATTCACACTTAGAAGATTGTGATTCTAATATAAAATTAAAGTGAGAAACTAACAAGCGCGGATTCGCAATCGTTTGTGGCGTGCGACAATTTTGGACCGACCGACAGACAAAGTGAGTAATAGGTTTGTGGCTTGTGCCACAAACAATAAAGATTTTGAAACAAGATAAGGAACACATTTTTCAAATCTAACTTCAAAGCTGTTACTCATAAAATACAATTTAACTTTAGTGTGATCATCAATGGACCTGTAAACTGCGGGCAAAAGGGTGGGTTTCTAATACCGTAAAAACTGGACTATAAGACGCACCTGTATATAAGCCGCATCCCCTAAATTGACAAAATATTAGGTATTTATTCACATATAAGCCGCACCAGTTTATAAGCTGCAGAGAAAATTGTGCACAAACCAACACAAATATAGAAATTCTCCTATCAGAACATGAGTATTTAATGTCCTCAGAGTGTCAGACACTTTAAGCATGAGATTTGAATCTATTGATTACCAAAACCAGTTTTGAGTCTAAAGAAGCTCAAAATAGGCTGAAGAATGTGGCCAGAAACAGATTTGATCATCATATAGTAATAAGCCAAGTGTCCGTGTGTGTGTGTGTGTGTGTGTGTGTCTGAAACACAAAACGGGCCTTATAACTCCGCCGTTTTTCGACCGAATCGCTTCCAATTTGCTGTGAGCCCTAACGGGGTGATGGCAACGGCAACCGAGGCGGCCGTATCATTTGCGCGGTTTCGCAAATGCGCGCATCCGCCGGCCTCTCGGCGCCCGTATCTCTGGCGTTTCTGGGCCGATTGCCTTCGAATTTGGCAGGAAGATGACCGGGGACGGTGACTATCGGTGTGCCAAACCGGAAGCGAATCGGTTCAGAAACGCGCGCGCTATACCACTCCGCGGTTTCTTAACCGAATCGCTTCAAATTTGCTGTACTCAGCGTTACCAGTACTTGGTGTTACCGTTACTAGGCGTTACCGTTACTAGGCGTTACTGGTACTCGGCGTTGCGCTAGTACTGATAAATGTAGAACGGAACCCCCCCACAGATAAGCCGCATCAGTCTATAAGCCGCATGGGCCAAAGTTGAGGGGAATAGTCCACATTTTACGGTAGTAGAGACAGAAACACTCAACGATTTATTTGAAAGTATTGAAACTAAGAACAGTTCATCAGATTCTGTACCTACAGTCCTTTGATGAATCATAAAACGTTTTGCAAACCAGAAATGAAATGTTATACAAAACACACATACCAGAAAAAAAAGTTATAAAACATGCACGCACATGTACACGTGACATACTGTTAGTGTTACACACACATGCATATATACATGTATGCAGACACATTCACTGCAAAATTAAAATAATAAACGCTTAAAAAGGAGTTCAATCTACATACAACATACACACAAAAAGATGTAAGATCAGCGAGGCTTACCTTTAACTTTTGATTTCTTGGCATAACCGCGCACCATACACCACCTGATCAAAAACATGTAAGATCAGTGAGACTCACCTTTATCTTTTGATTTCTTGGCATAACCGCGCACCATACACCACGAGAAAGGTGACGTCTTCCCATGTTGAAACGGACCCTCAGACGACGATATGCTGTTTTGTAATGTTCCATATCCATACACTGACTTCTGCGAATGACTGACTGGCCGATTCGTCGTTACTGTGAATTTGCCATCAACTCTGCGAGTATGGTGACTGTGCAAAAGGGAGAGCAATCTTCCACAAGATGGCGCTGTGCGGTGAGCGTGAACTTTGGTGATTTGGCAGCTGAAAACTCCTCGCTGTGATAAGATGGCCGTTAAAGTTCTCGTTGCCATGTTTCCCTGAAAAATATTTAAGCGATGGATAGTTCCATTGTTAAAAAAAAAATTCTTATCAAGGCATTATTATCATTATGATTATTAGAATCAGGGTTCCCACAGATCTCTGATAAAAAAAATTCCAGGACTTTTCCAGGAACATACCAATAAATATCAGGGACTGAAATTGATGTATTAACGCTTTAAACTAGTTAAAGATTAAGCCTGCATGTGAATATCTACACACACATACACTCAAGCATGCACACACACGATCACCTTTCATGAACATGTATGGGTGATTGAAACATTGTGTGATTGTGTGCACTATCAATCTATGACAGTATGAGAAAGTGTGTGCGTGTGTGTGTGCATGTATACATGTATGCATGCATGTGTGTGCGTGTGTGTGATTCAGTGAAGGTCAGAAAAAACAACAGAGGTGAAGATGTGAACCCCTGTGGCGACCTCAGTTGGTTGGCTAGCTCGTAATCCGATAGAAAGAACAGTGGAACTTATCCGTTATAAACTCCTTCCCACTTAAGACCTATTTCTCTGAGACATTGCCCTTCATATAATACTGATGTTAACTTCAATGGCTTTTTCATGAAAAGTACATTAGATAAAACAAGAAATAGTGATGGTAAGTTATTAAGATCTTGTTGAAGTGCCTCTTGGTCTTTCTGAGATGTAATGGATCTGTGACAAAGGCCCGAAAGGGTGTCGTCCGCAAACAATCGAGAAGTTGAAGACAGTTTTTCTGGTAGGTCGTTAATGTAGAGAAGGAACAAAGTTGGCCGTAGGACTGAGCCCTGGTACGAGTAGGCCGTGTGTGCCGGAGCGATGGATGACACAAATTCACATAGCACGCATCCTGTGCGCTATTAATTATATGGTCTGAATGAAGACCGGTGAGCATGGGGCAGGATATTAAACATCCCCAATGGAGAAACAAGAACAAGAACAACAATGGGTGTGTCACAGTGAGTGTGTGTGTGTGTGTGCTTAGTTGTTATACCACCACTGCCAATCAGAATGAGAATTTAGAACACCACTACATGGGTGCTCCTGGGAAATTAAAAAAAATCCTGCAAGGGGGCGGCCCCGGCGGAGTGCAGGGGCATGAGCTAGCCCCCCTAAAAGAGACAGCGCACACACACACAAACATTTACTGACTTCTTTTTTCCACCCCTCTAGACTACTAGTACTACAAACTGCTACATTCGGATTCCTTTGATGAAAATCTGTTTAACGTCCTCCGGTCTGGAGCAGACACATATGGGACATCAGTAGATCTATAAAGATGGTGGGAACGTGACCCTGGATGCAGTGCAACACTAGTAAAGTCCCAAATTTTTAACAATACAGATATATATGCATAAGCATGTTACATTCCTTTGAATATAGCAAATGCTTATATAGGCCCTTTTTTTTATATATTGTACACGTGTTACGTGTATGTGTTGAACTTGAAGAAAACACAGTGGCTACGGGTACGGCATTGCTTGCAACACTCAAGACCATATTCAGGGATAGTAACTCTTCCTAGTTGAATTTTTCGTCAACAAATACATTTCCTTATTTCGTATATTTAACTCATCTTGGTAAGGAATAGGGTTAGGGTTTCTTCATTCTTATCTTGAGGGTCCAGGGTTATGAACATGTTAGAGTTAATGTTAGTAGTTTTTGAAAGACATTTGCGCAAGATTTATGCGTCCCGTGATTGAGCGCCATACACGTAGCCTGGAGAATGTGATATACGGGCCCGTACCCCGAGCCTCTGCCTTTTAAAAAAATTGTTGCTTCTCAAAAGATGTTTTTTTTAAAAATCCTGCAATTCGGGACATCCTGCAAGGAGCATCCATGCCACTGGAACCCCTCTTTTTTCAAAAGGAACCAGAATGGTGAGCTCATTAGAGCAGAATAGAGTATCAGTGATAAGGACTGGCTTTCTAAACAGTAAACTTTCTAGGGCAAGGCCTCGCGGCCAATCATTGGCATGCACGCACTCAACCTTTGCCTGGCGTTTCAACTGTTTCGTTGATTTGAGAAATCGTTAGGTTATGGTGAAACGCACGCACGCATACACACACGCGCACACAAATATATTATTAACCTGAGTATTTGTGTCACACACGAAGTCCACAATGCGTATTATCTGTGACCTAACCTTCTGCTATGAACTCAGTCAAATCACCCCAGAGTGACTTCCCTTGAATCCACAATCTACAACTTTTTACCAAAACCTGTCGAAGGAACAAGATATTCAACAATACAAGCTTAGCCACTCAAAACTTTCCCACTTCAGAAATCTGAAATGCCGTCCATGTTTCTGCATACTGTAAAAAAAAAGTTTCTTAAATGAACATGGGTTGGATAGAACTAGTCTACTAGACTTATAATCATTATTCTGTTCTACTCCTGTGGTGCAATCAGTCTTGCTTAAATGAAGTAAGGGGCAAAAATGTAAAGTCAGATGGTGAAAATTAGGGTTTACGCCCTCTTCGAACCTTTCGACCATGTGGGGCATTTTTTAAAACAAAGATGGTGGGAACAATACTGATGGCAATGCCCGGAGGCAGTGCTTAAAACCAGTAAAGTCCCGAATTTTGAATACTACAGATTTGGTAGCATTAGACAACGCTCGGTTTAACATCATACCGGATAGCGTGGTACGCCCACATGAAGTTGTTAGGCTATAAGTGTACAGGTGCAGCTGCAATTACATTATGCTTGAGTCGTCCTCTCGAGCCGAAGCCATGCATGGACATTACGGTTCTCATTTTAGTGTGTTTAAAGTTCGAGACTGTATTGGTCATCATTGCAAAAACAGCTCGACTCTGTCCAAGAATGAAAATCCCGTGTAACCGTGCCCGGTCGTGGAACACAGACACATGTGATGCGGACCATTAGTTCAGAATAAAGATGGTATCGGGAACGATCCTGGACTGGCAAGTGCATAAGGGAACGGCAGTGCCAGTCAACTCCAGTGAGAAGTCCACGAAATTTAGAGCGATACAAGATGTTAGTGTATAAAGTGTTGCAAGAAGACCAGCAATAAAGTATATGTATGGGGGTTGACGCAGGTTGGTAACAATATAGCCGCATGGGCGCAGTCAAGAAAGCACACGACAAGGTTTCATGCTCATGAAATAAAGAAAATTCAGTCAAATTTGCCAGGAAGACGAATGCCTAAACATAACGCTCGTCTCATCGGGCAAAACGAGACTGAATTTGCCTTCATTTCATGCGATACTTAGGATTGGTGGGCCGTCTCTTACCCGCCATTGCGATTTTTAACCCGTGTTCGACCCTATATGTAGCTAGAGGGCGCGAACGACGAAGAGTGAGTGCGTATAGGGTGTGGGTATTTCGCGGGAATCGAAGGGAGTTGCAAGGTGTCCGGGCTAAGGTGTGTGGCGTCGCGTCGTTGCGGGGAACAAGGGGCAAAGCCCCAGAAAAAGTTGCAATTTTAGTGATTATAAAGCAAAAATGAGCCATTTACTATTTTACCCAGTGTAAATCTACTTGATACATGACTATGAGGATCAAAGGGGCAGTGTTTAGGGGGCAGGGGGGGGTCCGCAGGGCAACCCGGAAATCCCCCTCGTCGATCCGCTTCCTGGATAGCCACACGTATCACAGTAGCTATACACTGCCTGGATTTTTGCCATCAAGTAGCACATCGAAGGGAAGTAAAAGGAACACCCGATCGAGGTCATTTATCATCAGAGTGAATGAATACGACGTCCGTTAGGAGTTACGGACAGGTCTTCCCGAAAAAATAGTTTCTCGGACCTTATTGGAAGTTCGCAGGCTTGTCAGCTTCCTCGAAGTCTGCCAGCTCTCGTTGACGTTGCCCTTTTCCGTGCTTTCTATTATCGATCTTTCTGACTAGGCCCATTCCCGCCTAAAAAAATCTTCCCCCCTCTCATTTTCTCCTTTGAAGCTCATCCGAAATCGGACTGGCGGCTGGCGAGCGGGGTGAGCCCGGGATACCTTGTCACCCCGGACATAACTGCTCCACCCTACGCCTGATTATGCGCCCATATGGCCTGGGACCCGTCGCTTGAGAAGAAGAAGAAGAAGAAGAAAAAAGAGAAGAAAAAAGAAGATAGAATCAACAAAGCTATTGTCACAGTGTTTCACTTGTGTGTGTGTTATCAGGTGTGAAAGGGCCCTTCAACATTCAAGTTCCTGACAATGAGTTGAGTGACGCCAGGCTTTAATGTGTGCAGATGGTTAGGCCAGCTACAAGGGTGTCCTGTCGATGCACATGTTTGAACGACAAGCTTCCGTAGAGGGAGCGGGGTAAAAAGCGCATGGGGGTAAGAAGCCCACCCAATTATCTCATAAACATGAAGCAAATTCAGGTCTCATTGGCCCATGAGACACGAGACTGTTAATGTCTATTCTGCATCGTGCGCATGGGCAAATTGACTGAATTTTCTTTATCAATGAGATTAATT
Organism: Phymorhynchus buccinoides; assembly: GCA_017654935.2. NCBI lineage: Eukaryota > Metazoa > Mollusca > Gastropoda > Neogastropoda > Raphitomidae > Phymorhynchus > Phymorhynchus buccinoides. Next base: position 6,417 of record JAGGCT020000105.1, on the reverse strand, counting down.
GGGTGGGCTTCTTACCCGCCCATGCGCTTTTTACCGCCGTGCTTCGCACTTACTACATGCGAAAACGCACGCACTATATTGTTAGTATCGAAAAACGGAGGGACGCTCGCCTTACCCCATTATACGACCCCCCACATAAGATCCTACTTCTCTGATGACACGCAGCACCTGTCTTTGCATGAGTATGGAAGATCCAGGCTTCAGTTAACTGTCGCGTATCGGCTTCATAGCATGATCTGTACTGAAGCGGCTGAACAAAGGACATCCAGGGATAGCTACGAGCAGACAAAAATTTATGTTCCTGAATCACTGTCTTAGCCAATAACTCGGCGCAGAATGCGACAGTTCCGGCGCTCTTGTCATAGAGACAACTGAACAGGGATGTTGCGTGACAGTCGCACAGTTCCAATCAGGATCGTAAAAATTCAGTTAACATGTAGCCGTAGCCTTATATATAAGGACCCACCTATAGAACTCATCTTGGCACGCTAGATTTGAAGGTTATAAAGGACAGTGGAACGTCCCGATAGAGAGTTCACTCCGGCCCGCCTCGTGTTTTTCCCCCCCCCGTGCTATGTAAGACCTATTTCTCTAAGAATTGCCCTTCATCTAATACTGATGTTTCAAACTCGAACTTGCGTTCATGAAAAGTCACATTAGATAAAAGCAATGAACTACAGTGCGATGAGTCAAGTTAGAATTATCGTGAACATATGATGCTCAATACCAACATCCGAAAAAGTTACCTCAGTGCATATTATACCTACATAGCACACACAAACAAAACACTGTGATAACACAACACACACGTCGTGGAAAAGCGCAGCCGTAGGGTACGCGCACACGCTCTGCCAAATTACTATACACATACGGCTCGCACACAAATATTATACAAACATACATTGCAGCTTATAAACACACACACCGAATGGAGATGGGGGTGTTATTAGACTCGGAACAGATGGGTTTCAGGTTGTTTTCAGGAACGATGCTAAAGATTGACTATGTCCGAGTAAGTAGGTCTTATGTGGGAGGAGTCTTTCTAGGGCGGTTGCCACTGTATCGAAACATTACCTCTATTCTATCGAACGCTTTTAATAGAACGGTTCCACTGTAAGAAATATAGCGTTTATAGGGCATGGAGTTCATCGCAGGATGGCAGTCTTCTTCCGCATTGTAATGGCACACGCCAGTGATCGACTTTTGATGTCGCTATTTTTTGTTTTATGAGAGAGACAGAGGGGCGGATTGCGAAGGGTTTCTGTATGGAAGCTTTCGCATATGGGCAAAACAGCCTAATTAGATTAGACATATGTACCCTAGCTGGAATACTAGTGCTATTCACAACATAGTAGGACGGACGTACGGATACTATATTAGTCATCTATCGAAGCGCACATTACATAGATTGATAATTTTTGCATGCGTCCGGGATGTCTGTTAGAAGTCCGATGCTCAGTAACTGAAAGAACTGGTCTAGAAGGGAAAGAGTCATGGCGACTCGATGTGGTAACTTCTAACACCTGCTGCTGGTTTAAGTCTACCTTGTTAGTTGTTTTTTTTTCGTGTCGTTCTGTATCTGTGGATTGTCGAAAGGGCACTTTTGTGGCATTTATCGACTCCCCCCGAAACTAGGGGAGAGCACCTATACCTATCCCTAAGTGAAGTATCTTGTGGGTTGTGTGGGTGTGGTGTCTGTGTGTGGTGTGTGTGTGTGTGTGTGTGTGTGTGTGTTGGTTCATGTAAATTGGGTCACAGCTGCCCAAGAAAAAGAAAGGGGAAAAAACAAAAGGGAGAAGAACATGGTTAGCAGCAAATATGAATTGTGCATAAGGATGAGTGTGGCCTGTGCCATTTGTTGAGTGTGGTGGAGGACTGAGAGAGAGAGAGAGAGACGATAGGGATGATCATGAGAGATGGGGGAGATGAGAGGAGAGAGAGAGCGAGACGAGAGGAGACGGTTGTATTGTGTTTTTTTTTGTGCTGTGGTGTGTACGCAGTCACTTGTGCTGGTGAGCGAAGCGGCGTCGCTCTCTGGCCCGCGTGATGTGGCCACCTTTAGCGTACGGAGAGCTGAGAGACGGTAGGCGAGTACCTCTGAGAGCGATGGTATTCCTCTTTTCTAGAGACTGTGTGTTGTGTGTTCCCTGTGTGTGTTGCTATCCACAGTTTCGAGAGAGGACGTTGCAGCCGAGTAGACCGAGACTGAGCGCGCTCGACTAGTGGTGTGTGTCGCTGATGTATGCTCCCTTGTAATAGTGAGTGCGGTCCTAGTCATATCGTTATTTTTGTTGGCAGAACGCGACACCCATTCGTCTGTAGAGAGTATGAGTTCGCGCCGTTATCCCTGCGAAGAGATTGGGCCGATGATTGAGGTATGAGTAGGACTGTAGCGAATCGTGCTACTCGCGGTCGTAACGCTGTGTGTGTGAGATTTGAGACTGAAGGCTGCAGAGAGAATGAGAATGACGGAAACTTTTTCGCGTAGGCGGTCGCTGTCAACTCGTATCGGTGCAGCAGGGCTCTTCAAAAGCCGGCGGTAGAGAGAGAAGACGCGAGAGACTGTGTGTGTGGTGGTGTGGTGTTGGTGTGATCGAGAGAGAGAGAGAGAGAGAGAGAGCGAGAGAGGCGGGAGATGATGACTGTGTGTGTGTCGGGTGTGTGTGAGCGTGACGAGAAGATGCACGAGAGAGTATAGCTAGAGTGAGAGAGGAGAGTCTAGATTGCCTCTTTTTATAAGAATATGTATACAGAGAGTATATCAACACAACCATATTTAGTTAAAAAACGAGACTGAAAACCACACGTTGAATTAACATACAATAAATTCCTTTAATTTCAATTGAAAGCAAATGCCAACTCACAGGTGGTCAGCCATCCATGTATTTTGCTTTGTCAGTTATATATCACAAATTCACCGCACACACACTACACAGCATGACAGTATTGAGAGAGAGAGAGTGAGAGAGAGCAGTAGAAGAGTTGTGCTGAGATGAGAGCGAGAGATTTGAGATGAGCGACGAGAGCGAGCGAGAATGAGATATTTATGGCAACAAAGGATCAATATCGTAAGGCAGATACCTAAGTAACTGTAATGTTGAAGAAAAAAAGAGTAAGATATAGATAGGCACAAATTGAGCATCTATAACTAAACACACATCATGGGCAAATATATGCAGACACTATCAGCTCAGCTACAGATCAGACTTGTTATGGCTGCTACATGATGTTATGATTTGGTTGTAACCGTTCACGCCAATGGCCATTTGCACCACAATGATACCAGAACATTCCTACAGGGATACCTTAATAGTTATATCGATGTTTGTAGTTTCATGTCCGAAGACGTTATTCTGCATTGTGGGAGGTGTGAGATTTTACCGCTACTTTAAATAGCAAGCGTCACAATGTCAGCGAATCGCACCCACTATTACAGACATGAGTCTTTCTCATTACACAGTCTACGCGTAGCGACTTACATAGGCAATCGATTTTGCTATGACAAACACAATGGCTGGCAGCGAAAAGCAGTGAATGTCCTCTAACACATTGTAAGCAGATTAGAAGGTTGTCCATAGGTCATAGCCAATGGTTATAGAGGAGCTCACCACAACACAATTCACCGTGCGGGGGGGATACCGGGGGGTCTTTGTATAAATAGTGAGCCCACTTCGAGGACGTTGAAGGGCTCTCCGTTAACTACTTTCATCTGTCACACCTTGTGACCCCGCGCTGCACCATATTTCTGCATTTCATGACGTAGCGATCTACTCTCTAATCTTCTGACGCTTACAAGGTCCAGATCGTCCTGCTTTCTTTCACGAAACAGCTTCAAAATATATGACCATAGCTGCCTTCACTAGGATCCGAAGTCGGACTTGTGGGCTAGTTCTTAGTTAGGCGCATAACGGCAGCATGACGCCTTTGCGCTCATATTAAATTGACAGGAAATGTTGAGACGATCGAAGAAGAAGAAGAACACACACACACACACAACACACCATAATGCAACGCAGAACATACTACATGCACACTCAAGCACACCAACAATTGTCCACACAACGTTCAGTGCATGTCACACACTGCTAGTTCAATAAACGAGACTCGATATTTGACAATAGTCAAATTTGTAAACTTTCAGTCTACGATACACATATATTTTTATACAATTGTGTGCGTGCAATGAAGCGTGAAGAACAGAGAACACAACGCACGGTTGGAATATCTTCAAAATTACTCCGTGTAAAAGTTCTCTATGTGTGCTGATGATTTCTTCACGCATGTAAGAGATTTAGGACGTTAACTCTTTCAGCCCACAATGCAATATTCTGACTCGTTCCACCTGGCTCGCCTCAGCCCAATTGGCAAGCCGTTTACTTTAGGTCAGCAAGAACAAAAAACAGAAATATTTCGCGAAAAATTGTTTTTAAAAAAAGCTGCATGCATGGAAGGGGTGAACAAACCAAATTTGTATATCTAGGTGGGTTGAGTATTTTAGTAAAAGAGTAAACTTCTTATGTATTCACAACTGCATTGGAAAACTGCATGTTTACAATGGATTCAGATTAAGATGTATGAGAATAAACAACTGCAAGATAGTAACATTCTATGCACAATACGTTCTATAGGGTGATCTGACTGCATGTGGAATTGGCATTCTATTGCAGCATACAGTGCTCATCTCTTTGCTTCACTTGTAGCTGTCATGTGTGTTTGTGTGGATGCGATGTGTGTCAAGGGCATTTCTTGCATTATATGCACGCCTGTGTAACTACTCAGCTGAAGGCAACTGCATGCAGGTGCATGCATGGTTTTTTTCATCTTTCGTTTTCATGTCGACCCACACTGTGTGTGTTGTAACTCCATGCACTGCAAATGAAATCTGTCACACAGGAATTATTACTCATCCCAATAGTCTATGCTGTGTTGTAGACCCATCCACAGACTGTCAGATATACGATACACCAAACAGCGTATGATAGTAGCTGAATCTATATCAGGTTAATGGGGTTCATGTCGCCTCCTACTACAACGCCAGTCCCTCGCGAGACTCCTGTGCGTACAAGACTGCTATAAAGTGGACTATGAGCTCGGGCTCCTGGGATCGGTTCGCAAACGGCTCAGCTGTTCTCGATCATCCGTTTGGTCCCAACAACGGGGGTGTACCATGGAAAAGCATTTATCTCCAGTTCTCCTCTACAAAAATTACTATGAAGGGGTAGGGTGGGTTACAGGGGTATACGTCCAAAATGCAGCTTCTCAAAGCTTTCGGCCAATAAAGTGGGGGTGTACCTTGGGCAAAGCATCTCGATCCAGTCTCACTACAAAAAGTCCTCAGGAAACAGGGCTCATGGGTTGGGCTACGCCCAAATTTCTCAACGCCTTTTGGCCAATAAAGACTGGTGGTGTGATCAGCCCGCTCGGGTCCTTAGACATGTCCTATAAACAACTAAATATGCCGACATCATCCAGCAGAGCGGCGTTCCCCTCTGTATCCAGGGCTCCCAGAGAGCATTTCGCAGCCCAGATTGGGCGGTACTATGAGCCAGTACTAACACACTAACTAGCACCAACCTCCTAAAAGAATAGCAGGTGGGTTTCCCAGGAGGCCACCAGAAAAGTATGTTCAGCATTCACAATGCACAGCTAGGGACCCTCTACCCGCCTCTAGGTGACCCTCATTACTGTGACGTGAAGGAGTCCCGTGACCTTGTTTTGCGGGGCGATAGGAGCCTGGTTATCTGGACGTCTAGCGAAACCGACATCCTGACATACAACACAATTTGATACAACACACACGGTAATTCACAATCCACGCCAATTTCCCTCCGCCCAGACCACGATGATATGAAGGGGAACGGGTAATCCGTCCAGAGGGCAGTTCTGGGAGAGTTGGCAGCTACGTGTCAATGCCATCTTCACTTTTAAAACATGTCAACTGACGGCAGGAACTGCCGGACTGCCACCTCGTACGCTCTCACACGCTGCACACAACCCCTGCAGTGGACTCGTCCACGATTGCAGTCTGAACCGGCGGCTAACGTTTCGGAGACGGCATCTTCTGGTGCGACTCCTCCTTTCGTCCAGCCGCAGCAGATGTCGTAGTTCCTCCGGATTCATCTCCCTGGCTGATGTAAGATGGAACTTGCGACCCGGAGTCCCGTCGGCCAGGCTACGCTGACCGGCGGCGTCCGTCGTTGTCAGACATAGCATGTGTGAAGGTTTCTAGCCAGCAGTGCTCGTATGGCGCGGGGGTCTCGGTGGACTCTTTTTCATATTCAGAGGATAGTCTGCGCCCTCAAGGTAGCATTATATGATCGGATCTTTAACTCGTCAGGCCGCATGCACACACCTTCTTCCTGCGAGGACGAATAGGGGAGGTGGGCAGTGCGCGAGGTTTAGGCACTGACAGGAAGG
>JAGGCT020001058.1:22500-25000 GCA_017654935.2 Phymorhynchus buccinoides | reverse complement strand
TGGTTAGAGGCTACAAGAATCATCTCTGTCTTATCAGCATTCAGTTGCAGTTTGTTGTAAAACATCCATGTTTTAACAGCAGAGATGCACAACTTAGAAGAAGAAATCATTTGATCTAATTGACTCAGGTGGGCAGAAATGTACAGTTGATTGTCATCAGAAAAGCTATGATGTAGAATAGAATGCTGGTTGATGATAGAAGGCAGAGCGACAGATGTAGAATCAATCGGAATATTACCGTAGCACAAGTCAACGGTCTTTTCATTTCGGGTGTAGCAAGATACATAACAGTAGGAAGAGAAGTATAAGTGGTTAGCATTAGAGGTGGGGGGGGAAACCGGTTTGAACCGAAAAACCGGTGATAAATTTTCGCGGTTCGAAAAACCGGTTCGAGTTGCTGTGAACCAGTTTTTAACTGCAAACTGAAAGTAAGTTTTTCTTAGAATAACGCATTCTTTTCGAAAAACAACACTGATTATCAGCGCAGATTGGGTGTTTGTAAACCAAGAGTAGCTGTTTCTAGTTTGTGGTGGTGTATGGCTTTGACTTTGACTGAGTGTTGAGTTGAGTGTGTGTGTGTCATAAGTCATAAGTTTCTTTATTGTGTGTGTATGTGTGCGCGTGCGTACGTGTGTGTGACTATTCTGAGAAATATGTATTTGCATAGGTGAAACTAGTGATGCGAGTAGTGGTTCATAAAACCGGTTCGGTAAAACCGGTTCGAATAAGGAAAACCGGTTTAAAACCGGTTCGGAATTTTGAACCGGTTCTCAACTCTAGTTAGCATCGCCTAAAACAAAGCAAGGGCTCTTCTTATAGTTGATATTGTTAGATTGTCAGGCAAGGCAAAGGCAAATGTTTTATTTCATACCCACTTGATTACTTGTTTCATGTGTGTGAAAGTTATTGTGAGAATGTTCATTTATGTTTCATGTTGTCCTCGTTCTTTGGATTTGTTGCATTTGATTGGTACAGTTTTTACATGTGAACCATTTGAGTTTGTTTCGTAATTTATGTATTTATTTATTTCACTTCTTATTTCATCATTTTCGAGGACCTGATGAAAAGAAGCAGTTATTTATGCTTGCTCATTTATCCTCATTAAAAAATCTTCTCTCTCTCTCTCTCTCTCTCTCTCTCTCTCTCTCTCTCTCTCTTCTCTCTCTCTCTCTCTCTCTCTCTCTCTCTCTCTCTCTCTCTCTCTCTCTCTCTCTCTCTCTCTCTCTCTCTCTCTCTCTCTCTCTCTCTCTCTCTCTCTCTCTCTCTCTCTCTCTCTCTCTCTCTCTCTCTCTCTCTCTCTCTCTCTCTCTCTCTCTCTCTCTCTCTCTCTCTCTCTCTCTCTCTCTCTCTCTCTCTCTCTCTCTCTCTCTCTCTCTCTCTCTCTCTCTCTCTCTCTCTCTCTCTCTCTCTCTCTCTCTCTCTCTCTCTCTCTCTCTCTCTCTCTCTCTCTCTCTCTCTCTCTCTCTCTCTCTCTCTCTCTCTCTCTCAGCAGACAAGTCTTAGACTCAGTTGTTACGAGAATACTCGGAATTGGGCACTCACAGATCATTCACTGGCGTTCTCCAGTTTCGAGTATGCTCGGAAATCGTCCGAAATGAGTTATTTCTATTCAAACTGCGTTGATGAAAAGGCCACTAAGCTTGTCAATAGGCACTGATTGTACAGCACGCCTTATGCCCCCTTCCTCTCTCTCTCTCTCTGTCTGTCTGTCTACCTCCCTCTCTCTCTCCCCCCCCCCCTCTCTCTCTTCCTCTGAAAAATATGGATTGATACTGACCCAGGAAATTCAAAATTCATCTTTAGTTATATAGTTCATCTTATGACCTGATAAGCGAACTGAAAATTTAAATCTGAGCTGTCCCCCCCCCCCCCACCCACACACGCACGCCGCACGTACGCACGCACGCACGCACGCACGCATGCACGCACGCACGCACACACACACACACACACACACACGCACACACACACACACACTACTCACACGGGAGAGAAAAAAGAGGGGTGTGAGTGGGAGGAGGGAGGGGGTGAGGAACAAAAATATAAATAGATATTATGTATTAGGTATTTTATATGTATTTTATAGACACATAGGCGTCTATGTGAAATTCGGCTTGCTCCCACCTGGAGAGCGCGTCGCAGCCAGAGGCGCGCCACCCAATGTTGTTGTTTTTTCATGCATGCGATTTTTGTGTGACTGATGAGGAAGGAAAAAAAAGGGGGGGGGGTAAATTTGGACCAAATGACAACTTTTTCGTTGCCACTGGGTTTAACGTGTTCTAAGTACATGGGCACACGGGACCTCGGTTTATCGTCTCATCCGAAAGACTCCACGTTCAGACCGTAAGGCCTAGTGCAAAGTGAGAGGGGAAATCCCCTGTACCCAGGCTCGAACTCGGGTTTATTTGACACGAGGCGAACGCGTTACCACTGTGCCACTCTACACATCGAATAAAGTCATCCGAATAAAGCCCGCATTCATTTCTCTACACGATGTTGC
>JAGGCT020001058.1:0-17500 GCA_017654935.2 Phymorhynchus buccinoides | reverse complement strand
CCGTGTCTCCTCTATCTGCTTGGATGCTTGTGGCACTCGTCATGCTCAGAGCTGCTTCTGTGTTGTGGCCAGCTCGAATCTGCGCCGTGTGGACGAAGGGAAAGTCACGAACAGCCGCTGGTCTAATGACCATGATTCTCACAGCAATGAACTTTCACGCTATCAAATACCATTCTATCATACGTCAAGTTTGCACGTTGTCTGGACCAGTACTGTATTTGAATTGGATTGGTCAGTTTCAAGCACGTCTGATGCCCTTCATACTGTTGGCTGCCGGTAACGGCGTTCTTTTCTGGTCGCTGGTCAAATCTGTGAGACCTAATAGGAAACGCCTGCCCGTACAACAAAGCACAGAGGGTTCCAGACTACAGAAACAGTCGTCATTGACTGTTACCTTGATTGCTGCTAGCGTTTGCTTTGTCCTCCTGACAACCCCTTTTACAGTGAGTTTAGAATGTAAAACATACAACTGGAAGGACCCCATTCAGTCTGGTCAGTTCTGGGTGTTTTTAAAAGTGAGCTATGTGTTATGGTACTTAAATTGTGCTGTGCATTTTTACATATATTGCTTTTGTTACGCAACGTTCAGAAGAGAGTTTCTAAAGATAGTTCAAGAGATTTTCAGATTGTGTGTTGAGACCCAAAAAAAATCAATATATAAAAAAAGGTGCGCATAGACAGACAGACATATGTGCATGTGATTGTCGTACGCCAGCATGGACATGAGAAGAGTTAAACTAAAACTGCATGTGAGGATGATTTTAATTAAAAAAAAACAAAAAAAAACCCTAACGTGCCTATGAACGTGGGATAAAATTCCCGAATAAACAGTAATTTGCGATTAAATGAAATCTCTTCTTTTAAAAAAATAATGCTACTTTCACAAACGATTTACGCAAAAGGCATGTATGCAACAATAGAACAGACTCCATTTCTATTGTGTCGATTTTACTGTTAGAATCGTTTCAATTTCTTAAGTTTATTTATTTTTTCTTCACGTACCTACTTGGTTTAACTATTGAGTTGAGAGCCTTTGGAAAGATTCGTTTACTTCTATTATTGCGATTCGCTTAAAACTTACATAATGCCTTGTTAATCATTTGTGTAGATCTATCGTTAATTTTTATAAAAAAAACTTTTTGTCTAATTTTGTTTATTTTAGTTAATGAATATCAGGGCCATAGAACGCCCATGTAGAAATCAAATCAAATCATCTTTATTATCTCATAACAGAGAAATTGCAGGCTCTGTTTCCCAATGACTCCACCCCCCACCCACCCCTACTAAATGCATATCCACTACACCCACTCACATAGCAACTTCAAAAGTTGAACAAGGATAAGGAGGACTGGACGACGAGGAGGAGGAGAGGAGAAGTAAAGACAAAGAAGGAAAAGGAGAAGACAACGATAATTATCATTCACCAAAATGACGTCTGTCTTCATTTAATCAAACAGCTTTTGAATGTCAAGAAGAACTCGAGTTTTAAAGACACACTGACGCACCACGATTAAGTCCCTTGGGTTTTTTCTCGGTAGCTGTGAGGAGTGAGACCTGGTCAAAACAAGATTTCTTTCCAGCTATAAGAGGGAAAACCCGTGAAACCCGTGCTTTTGACACGTTATTTGGTGGGTCTTTAAACTCAACAGATTCCACTGATTTATCTTGTATTAGCCTTACTCTTATATCAATGCCTGCTCTTACTATCTTCAAGTCTTAGAGAGAGACCTATTATTAGAATACATGTAATGTTTGAAATCGCGTGTCAGGGCCGTAGAACGCCCGTAGAAAGGATCAGGCTATTTCCCAATAGTGACTCCACCTCCAACCTATTTCTTCCAGTTGATACGGTAGTCATGGTGGAGTGACTGGATGCGTATGGAGAAAGCCACATCGAAAACATGCAGGGTTTTTTTACATGGAAAAGTGTGGTCAGGCTCTGGCCTGAGCGCATGACCCGCATGCTATGGCCCTGGGAATGTAAGGAGGGAGTTTGTTTAAAATATAACTTATAAGTGTTAAAAGAACAAAGGGAATGTGTGAGTGTGGAGGTGTGCCAGAGAAAAAGCCACTTCACACTACCCAACCTCTTTAGTTGGAAGAACATTCATTTGTAAACTCTATTCAACCACTTGTGACCGTGTGCCGTCTTCGCTATATAGCAAGCACTGGCTGTATTCCCACAACTGCCTGAGTGATTTGGAAGTAGATGGTGCAGTCGCACATTCCTTCTGACCTGGTTGGAAGCGTTTCATCCGACCAGAATTTGGATTTGTGATTTCTACCCATTCTGTCAAAAGAAAGGAAAACTGTGGAAAGGTCACAACCAGTTTCATCCGACTTCGTTGGATAGTGTGAGCAGCACAACAGACAGACAGACAGACAGACAGACAGATAGACAGTCAGACACAAACATGAGTCATTTTTTTAATTCATGCTTTAAAAAACACACGTTTGTTCTTGTCTTGTATTTCTGCGAGATTGCTTTTCTGTGTCTCTCTTTCTTTCTCCCACTCTCGCTTTCTCTCGCTCGCTCAACCTCCTCCACTCCCCCCTTCCCCCCCACACAATCGGACACATTGGCATTCAGTCATTTCTTCTCGACTTTCAATGTTGTGTTGCTTTGGTGTCAGCTTTACATAGCATTTTGTAGAGGAATTTGAGTCAGTTTACGCACGTTATTTCAATGCAAACTGATCAAGCAACTTATTTTGAAGGATCTCAATTTTCTTTTGCAAATCTCATCGTGGCTAGAGAAGAGGCTACTCCAATGCAGCTTTTTATCATTATTGGAAGTTACCGTATTTTATGGACTATAAGGCGCAGCTGATTTTAAGGCGCACCCCCCAAATCTGACTGAAAAATCAGATTTTGTTACTCTATTTCCTTACTATATTATCAGTCACATTATAAGGTGCAGGGGTCTCAGTCCGGGGGGAAATGTATTGCCTTATAGTCCGTAAAATACGGTAAATTATGTCGATACATAATTCTGCACGTGCTCTTCGTACCAGTTAGGAAATGGCGGGGATCCTACTTTTCTGTATTGACTAAGGCATAGCATTCGCGTCAAACCCAAGTGAATCCATCTGCTTTATTTCCAAAGCGTTTATTGTGATCAGATAAATGGAGAACTCAGACGATCTCAAACGGAATACCTGGTGGGCACAAATCCGACCCTACACAAACGTAAGAGACCTGATGAGACACCTTGCTGTGCCACCTGTGTTTGCCTTCGGAGTGTTCGGGAATAGTATGATCATTTGGCTCATGATTCGTCTTCCTTCATCCACGTCAAGTGTCTTCTTCACACTCCTGGCTGTGTCTGATAAGATGTTCCTATGGACAGAACCCTTTCAGTTATTCCTATTCACTTATTACGGTGTTCCGTATTCCCACCGTACGACCTCCTGGCAGTGCAAGCTCTTTCATTATTTGGTCTACATGACGCCACCTCTATCAGCATGGATGCTTGTGGCAATCACCATGCTCAGAACTGCTTCAGTGCTGTGGCCACTTCGTGTCGGTGCTGTGTGGACCAAGAGAAAGTCACGAGTTACTGTTGGTATGGTGTTCATCCTGTTCACGCTACTCAATAGCCACGTCTCTTTTGCGTATGACTTCAGAAAAGGACGATGCACATTACCAGCATCAACAACATACCGGTGGTTTTTCTACACCATTTGGCCCTGGATTGACCTGGCTCAGATGTGCGTATTGGCTTTCACGTTGCTGGCTGTTAGCAACAGTGTTCTGTTGTGGACACTGATCAGATCTGTCAGAACAAACAAACGGCTTTCTGTGCAACAAGCGTCCCAGGACTCCAGACAACAGAAAGTAGCTTCACTGACTGTCACCGTGATTGCTGCAGGGGTTTGTTTTATCCTCCTGACAGCGCCAATAAACGCATATTCGGTAATACAACATTATGTTGATAAGCGTGATCCGATAAAGCTCGGACAATTGAAAGTGTTTGCAACAGTCGCTCATGTGCTGTGGTACACCAACAGTTCCATCAACTTCTACCTGTACTGTTTGACTGGTACTAAGTTCAGATCAGAGTTTCAGAAGATGGCATTGCAGTTTTTTGCCATTTTCCGCAAGGTGTAAAATACTTAATGTAAGATGCAAACTGACGATAACGTCATCTGATACTAGTTTTCTTTCCAGCGCAGTTTATGGATGAAATGAAAACTAGTAGTATTGTCTGTTCTTTGTTTTTTTAATTCAAAGAATCAACTTCACTCTACAATATCGCTTTATAATTTAGACACACAGAAAAACTTGAAATATAATTGTCCTGCCTTATAATTATTTGTCATATAGTTTGCAGTGATCAAGATTGTTTATAGAGCTGACTAAAAAGCATACACCAAAGAGAGAAAAGAAACAAATGGCTGATGGACGAGGAAAGTGAATACAAGCAGACGAATTTAGAGAGCCTAAGTTTGCTTATAAGAGCATACATGGGAACACACACACCCCTTCCACCTTCCCCCCTCTCTCTCCGCTGTGACACTTCGATGGTACTGTAGTCGTGTACCAAAAAGTCTTGCAAAAGTACTGTTCAGTTAATACGTGCACAGCTGTTCCGTCGCACACAGTCAAGCTGTTTAGTTAAAGGAATGAATCTAGAAATCTTAGATTTAAAAAATGCACCAAGCATACCCCAATAAAATATCTTGGCTGTATGCTCTGCATAGTATTTTAAATATAGGGTAAAAAGCCCATGGGCGGGTAAGAAGCCCATCCCAATTATCTCATGGAATAAAGCAAATTCCAGTCCCATTTTGCCCATGAGACGAGTGCTTATGTTTAGCATTCGTCTCATGGGTAACTTTGACTGAAATGTGGGGGTGCGTGCGCACAGCCACACCTTCCTGTAGCCATTCCAGTGTGTGTGTGTGTGTGTGCCTGTGTGGGTGAGAGAGAGAGAGAGAGAGAGAGAGAGAGAGAGAGAGAGAGAGAGAGAGAGAGAGAGAGAGAGAGAGAAACTTTAAAACTTTATTTGACAAAGGATTGAGATCTTAGGCCAAGCCTATTCTTCCAATCTGTTCTCGGCACAAAGACAAGACTAGAATCCGACTCAGCCACACCTTCCTGTAGCCATTCCAGGGCTCTCCCTAGATCCAAAAGGCTCAACTTTCACTGCACAGCCATTGTGACTCTGCAATTAATTTCACTATATCGTTTGTTTTAAAATTATCTTTTTGTGAGCTGTGCTTATTCGTTAAGCTTCCTGCTAACATGTGCTGAGTACCATTTTACTCAATTCACATTGTGGAATAAATGCTGATGCATTGAAAACGTTACACATTTTAGAATTTGGGCGCCTTTTAAAACTCACGTTACCGATGGTAATCGCGAACATTTTTGCTGTCATTCTAAAGCCATGTCTCTTGTGGATGTGCCTGCCAAGTATTAAGTTCTAAATACGAAGCGTTTTGAATATGAGTAAACAACCAATACATGTGTACTTTGAAGGTATTCCCTAACGTTTTATGGGCGGCTTACTTGTGCCACTGACATTAGCATGGGCATTGAATAATAGTGACATTCATAATGAAATGTCTTATTACGGTACTACAGTCTTATTGTTATTTGAGTGACTTTATGTGTTTTATTTTATTTTGTTTTAATTGTTTTCTTTCCTTTGATGTGTCAGTTAGTGTATTCATTTGTTTATTTTAAATGTATATGATAATCACTTTATATATTTATGATTTGTCATTTTTCCAATTATATATTGTCTAGTTAGTTAATTGTCTAGTTCTCTTGTTTGTTTCTTTTTTTTCACACTTTGTTTACTTTGATGCCTTGAATCATTATGTGTGACCCTATTTGACTTTTTGTGTTATTCTAGTCTTGTATTTGTGCCGAGGGCAGATTGGAAGAATAGGCTTGGCCTAAGATCTCAATCCTTTGTCAAATAAAGTTTTAAAGTTTTTCACTCTCTCTCTCTCTCTCTCTCTCTCTCTCTCTCTCTCTCTCTCTCTCTCTCTCTCTCTCTCTCTCTCTCTCTCTCTCTCTCTCTCTCTCTCTCTCTCTCTCTCTCTCTCTCTCTCTCTCTCTCTCTCTCTCTCTCTCTCACCCACCCACCCACACCCCCCCACACACACACACACACACCCACACAGGCACACACACACACACTCTCTCTCTCTCTCTCTCTCTCTCTCTCTCTCTCTCTCTCTCTCTCTCTCTCTCTCTCTCTCTCTCTCTCTCTCTCTCTCTCTCTCTCGCGCGCGCGCGGGGGGGGGGGGTGGGGGGTTAGAGAGGAATAGTTAAGATAATGCACCATTCTTTACGAATGCAGACAATATCAGGCACGTTATTAACCCTTTCACCGCCAGCCATTTTTCAGCAAAAAATGTCCATTAAGCTTACCTGGGTAGAGAAAAAGATCGGTCTATAATATTGGGGATTCCTCTGTGACATTTTTAAAGTAAGGCCTATCCTTACCTCCCAAAATTAAGAGAACACGGTCTTTGGATAACAGACCCTGATTTGATGCCTTTTAGTGACATGGGTGTTAAATCATTGTGGTGCAAAAATGCGACGTTGGCGGTGAAAGGGTTAAGACTGGGTTTATATAATGTTTTCTTGTATTGCTTGTGTGTGTGTGTGTTGTGTGTGTGTGTGTGTGTGTGTGTGTGTGTGTGTGTGTGTGTGTGGTGTGTGTGTGTGTGGTGTGTGTGTGTGTGTGTGTGTGTGTGTGTGTGTGTGTGTGTTATTCAGAACCTGGAACAGTACGTGTACGACGTGATTAAACAGAAGCTGTATATCATTTTGCCCACGGGTGCAGGTATATATGATAATAATAATAATAATAATAATAATAATAATGAATATTTATATATCGCCTATTCTCTGATTTAGGACTCTAAGCGCTTTACATATTTAATACAAATACAACATAGAATATACATTATCTTATACAATCAGAACATGACGAACGTACATAAAGTTTACATGAGTAGAATATAGAAAAGTACATATATACAAATGAACAAAAACGCATATCTTGAAAAAGGACACGATTTACAGAAACACACACACACGCGCGCGCGCGCGCGCGCGCACACACAACCACACACACACACACACACACACACACACACACACATACACGCACGCACGCCATGTGACAGCCACTTCATCATTTCACGGAAACTGAGTACAAGGGGGTGGAGAGGAGCGGATTGGTGGGGGAGGAATTATGATCGTTGAAAAAAGTTGGTCTTCACAGCAGACTTGAAGGAAGAAGTTGAAGGTAAGTGTCTGATATTGATGGGAAGTGTATTCCAGACAGTTGGTCCCTGAAAGGAGAAAGAACGTTGACCGAAGGACTTTGTTCTGACAGAAGGAACACGGAAGAGACGAGTGTCAGCAGAAGAACGAAGTTGACGGGATGGGGTGTAGATGTTGATATTGTGCACGCACAGGATGTTTCGAACGCACGCACGCACGCACGGTGTAGCACGCACACACGCACGGTACGCAACGCATGGGCACGGTAAGAAACGCACCACACGCACGACACGCACGCACGCATGATGTGACAGCCATTTCAGCTTTCACGGAAACTGAGTACAAGGGGGTGGAGAGGAGCGGAATGTGGGGGAGGAATTATGATCAAAAAACGTTGGTCTTCACCAGAGACAGAAGAGAAATATTGATGGAAGTGTATTCCAGACTTATAGGAGAATCGTTGACCGACTTTGTTCTGACAGAAGGAACACGGAAGAGACGAGTGTCAGCAGAAGAACGAAGTTGCCTTGGGCCCCCCCCCCCCCCATGTGGTCCCCACATTTTTCCTGTTTCGAAATGACTGCAGATACTTTCCCTATTTCCCAATATTTGCTACCTTGTGTATGTAATGTATTTTGCTGTCATCTTGTGTTTATTTTCAACACGTCTGCGGGTTTTCGGCGTTGTTTCTTTCTTTTACAAGAAAGTAAGAAAACACAAACGCCCATATTTTAGTTTGCAGCGAATTTTCAAGCGTCTACCACACTTTTTCTTCAGGCCCTATTTCTTTCTTTTCCCACATTTTACATTTTTTATAGGGAGGCGGCGGGGTGGTGGGGTGGTGGTGGTGGTGGTGGTGGTGGTGCGTCTTAGCAATATTGTATTTTAGTCACCCCCTCATGTTTACGACCCTCAGTCTCAATGTCTGCTTCTTTCAGTTGATGACAATAATTCTAAGCTGATCATAACCCTATCCCTTTAATAAAAAAAGAAAAAGAAAAAGGCAGAATGTTGCTTTTCAGTTTAAAAAAAAAATTCAATGCGAAAACCTGAAGGGAGTGGGGGAAAGGGGGGGGGGGGCTTTTGCGTCTTTTGCAACCTTGTATTTTAGTCACCCCCTCATGTTTACGACCCTCAGTCTCAAAGTCTGCTTCTTTCAGTTGATGACAATAATTCTAAGCTGATCATAACCCTATCCCTTTAAATTTAAAAAGAAAAAGAAAAAAGGCAGAGTGTTGCTTTTCAGTGGAAAATGTCACTGCAAAAGTTTTGAAAGCGAGTGGGGAAAGAAAGAAGGGTGGGCGGGGGGTGACTAAAGTACACGTTTGTCCTGATGTGGAAGGAAACGAAAGTAGTCGAGGTCGATCGATGTCATGTTAATGCTCCCCTTTGGTGCCGCAGTGCTGGTGCTGAACTGTGCCAAGACTCCTTTCCGTGCTCTGGAGCAAATGACCCCAATGACCCCGGACGAGAATGTCACTAGCGTCGTGGACGTTTTACTGGTGAGCCCTTTCATTTTCCTCCGAAGTCGGAATGTGTCATCAGGTGAATGCAGCGGGGAGACCAGTGAAGGATGAAAACCGGACACCTTAACCATTATGGCCATATGGCCTGGGAACGCAGAATAATAATGATAAAAATAATAATAATACACTTACATAGCGCTTTTTATTGAGCACAAAGTGCTTTACAATAAGCATTGAAACACTCACGGACATACACACACGCACACACACACACAACAGACACACACGCACGTACGTGCACGCACGCGAGTGAACGCGTTCTTGCACACAGACATATGCACACACAGACTCACATACATTTCATCAAACACACAGAAAACACATTCTCACTGAAACGCACACACACTTACACAAACATAACCTTGTGCAAACACGCGCGCACACGCACACGCACGCACACGCACGCACGCACACACACGCACACACACACACACACACACACACACACACACACACACACACACACACACACACAAACACACACGCGTAATCACATACACAAACACACACGTGCACTCGCACTCACAGACACATACTCGCACAAGAAGAAGTTTGTTCAGGCTAGCTGCCTGCATAACTTTTAATCACCATTTCGTTCTGATGATCTATTTTATCGTGTGCAGAATAGAGAAAGGCTTATGATAGCATAGAACTGTTACCGTTGCTGATTATTATTTATTAGGCTAATCCCCTCCGTGTCTTTTATTTACTATTTCGTTATTTTTAAGATCTGTTTTATTGTCTATGCGACCGAGAAAGGGCTTATAATGTTGGAAAATGGTTTTGTACTCTGATAAAGACCCCTCTTCTCTAGAATCGGACGCGTTCGGTATTAATTGTTGCTTCATGCTAAAGCTGCATTACTATAATAATGATAATACTAATACTAATAATACTACTACTACTACTAATAATAATAATAATAATAATAGTGATAATAATAATATTTTCTTTGAGCTTAATCTTAAGAAAAGCCCTAAGCGCTTACAAAATAATAAAATTAGTAATAATAATAATAATAATAATAAATAGCATAAATATTTGACAAAATATAGATCACCTACAAGAACACCACACGCGCGCGCACACACACACACACACACACCACAAACACAGGCACGCACGCACCCCCCCCCCCTCCCCCCCATATATATATACACACACACTCGCACACTCGCACACACGCACGCACGCACGCACGCACGCACGCACACACACGGAGGACACAAATTATGATCGAAATAAAGGGGGGTTTACAGAAGATTTGAATGACGGCAGAGATTTTGAGCTGTGGAGAGAAAGAGGCAGTTTGCTTCAAGAGTTAGGAGCCTGAAAAGAGAAAGAACGCTCGCCAAGAATCCTGAAACGGTAACGAGGGATCTGAAGGATATGAGAGTCAGTGGAGGAGCGTAGCTGTCTAGATGGAGTATAGGCATTTAGAAGACCAGCCAGATAGGAAGGAGCAAGACCGTTCAGGGATTTATAACACAACAGAGAGAGTTTGTAATCGATCCGTTTTTCAACAGGGAGCCAATGCAGAGACTGAAGCATGGGAGTGGCATGAGAAGATTTAGACTGTCGTAGAACAAGGCGTGGAGCAGTGCTTAGAACCTTCTGAAATTTGATGTGGAGGTTCTGAGGGCAACCAGAAAGAAGAGAATGACAATAGTCCAGACGAGAGAGAACAAAGGCAGAAATGAGAGTTTAAGTAGCATCTAAAACATCTGTTCTAGTCCTTTCTTTTTCATAGAAGCGTGTCGCTGTTTTCTCTATCAAAGGGACGGAATGCTACACGCACAGATTAAAGTTAACGAGCACTTTAACAGGGAGAAAGGTGGCAGAGTGGTTAAGACGTTCGCCTGCCAAATGTAATGCGTGACTGCAGCGTGAGTGACCCGGGTTCGAATCCCGGCCTCGGCCTTTCTTCCTAGTTTTACACGAAAATCGAACTGAATGTCGAGTCCTTCGGATGGGGACTTAAAGCTAGTCTGACCCGTGCGCTTTACGCACGTAAAAATCCCATGGCAATTGAAAGTCGGTAAGAGCAGGGAGAAATCCCGCTGCCTGGTATGGCCAAATTGATAGCTAGGTTTTCCAAGTGTGTCCACCCCCCCCCCCCCCCCCCCCCCCCCCTATCACCCTGTGCCCCCAAAAAACCCCCCACACACAACGGTTTTTTAAAATTGGGTAGGCGCTGCACTTGCGGCGACGCGCTCTCCGGGGGAGAGCAGCCCGAATTCCACAGAGATAAGTCTCTGTGACTAGAAGAAGAAAAATGTGTTATATACTCTTGATAAACTTAGTGATTATTGTATAATGCGATCTGCATGCAAGTAAAAAAGGAACAGAAAACGATGACAAAAGCAGTAGTATCCTAGTATTAGCATGGAAGCACCAAGAAAATGTTTTGAAGAAATCTTTCATTTTTGTTTTTGTTTTCGGTTGTTTTGTGGGATGGGATAATAAAGTGACACGGTATGGAACTAATTATAGCTTAGTAATTAGGCCTATTGCTGACGTCGTAGGTGATTAGCATTTATGATTGGGTTTTGTATTCTTTGAAAGGGAGTTAATTCAATATTCTAAAAGCTTTATTCATTTAACTTGTAAGTTCTGTTTCTCTCCTTGTGTATTTGCGTAGTTTACTGTGTCCTTGATTCGTCTTATAATTCTTCGTGATGGTGTTTTTCTTACAACCTTCATTCTGTATGTTCTGCAAGCATTATGAAATTGAACAAAGGGTAATTACTCTCTTTTTCTAATGAACTCCCCTCCACCAAAGCTGATGCTGCTTGTCTCACTTTGGTTCTCACCCACGCACTGCTAGGTGGATGGTATCGTAATCAACTTTGGTGGAGGGGAGTTCATTAGAAAAAGAGAGTAATTACCCTTTGTTCAATTTCGTCATCTCCTCTCTTGGCCTCACTATTTCATTCTTTGCTAGCATTATGGTTTATTTTATTTTATTTCATTTGAATTCTTTTTAGAGTGTGGGAACGGAGGAACATTCTCTTGAAACTGTGGCCATTCTCGTCGGGCTGACAAATGGACAGGTATTGAGGCTTCCTTTCGGTTGTGAGTGTTGATTCCCCCGTGGGGATACCGGGGAGTCTTTGAAGGTGGACCCTGACGGATGAGGTTTTGTAAGAAACACGTCGAGATCACCAGAAAGACAGCCTTTTCAAGGATCAGAACACTCACTTTGCTCTGGTTTCCTAGAAATTAAACCGTCTAAATGGCGATCCCTCCTTGGCGGAGATGACGGAGAGAGTAGCCATTTTGGATGGGGTGGGTGGAGGTCAATCTTTGTGGTTGAAGCGCTTTCTTTTTTTGTAGTGCAGTAAAAAAAAAAAAAACATTTCCTTTGTTGTGAGCGAAACTCCTTTAGATAATTTGTAAAGAATTTAAAAAATAAAAAATAAAAAGGCTTGTATTGCGAGAATTTCGTGCAAACGATTTGGTCTAAACACAGGCAGCCAGAAGAAAAGAGACGGCACACGCCTTCTCTTTCGGTGAAAGAATTTGACTTCCAGCACCTCCGCCAAGGAGGAATCGCCGATTTGACGGTTTGATTTCTAGGAA
Source organism: Phymorhynchus buccinoides (assembly GCA_017654935.2). Taxonomy (NCBI): domain Eukaryota; kingdom Metazoa; phylum Mollusca; class Gastropoda; order Neogastropoda; family Raphitomidae; genus Phymorhynchus; species Phymorhynchus buccinoides. The sequence goes on along the minus strand of JAGGCT020001058.1, from coordinate 5,141 downwards.
ACCAGAGCAAAGTGAGTGTTACAAACTCTGTAAAGGGTGTTTTCCTGGTGATCTGGACGTGTTTCTTACAAAAACGCATCCGTCAGGGTGCCCCGTTAAGTACAAATAGTTCACCACCTTCTAGATGTTCTGTGCTAGCAACTGTCTCTAATATATCCCTTTGACTCTGCCTTTTCCTCTTCTTACTATTATTGACTGTTTTTCTGCCTTATAAGTCCATTCTTCTGCCATCTAAAAAAAACGTCTTCCGAATTTGTCTCCTTTGAACTTCTCCGAAATCGGAACGTGTCGGCTGAACGCAGCGGGGAGACAAGTAAAAACTGAAAGCCGGACACATACGTACCTAACTCATCATGGCCATATGGCCTGGGAGTACAGAAGAAGAAGGAGAAGAAGAAGAAGAAGAAGAAGAAGAAGTCGGTGTTGATTGTTAGGCAATGGAGTATGAATTGTTGGAGAAGTAGTACATGTATTGTCACAGGTAGAAGATCATAGCTTCTAACCAGGATCTGCTGTGTTGCCTGTCTTGCACTGTAAGCTGAGCTTAAATGGGAAGATCGTAAAGAGTCAAGACCGGATTGTCCGTCTGACGTTTGAGTAGAAGAAGAAGAAGAAGAAGAAGAAGAAGAAGAAGAAGAAGAAACACAAAACAAAGTAACATTCAAAGACAAAAGTATATTTAACGTGGATTCTTGTGAAGGAAACCTCTTAACAAAAACATTTATTAAACAAATAAGCGTTTGAAAACAGTCACAGAACCTGCTTGCTTTGAAGGAAACATTCTGAATCAGTCACGCACACACCCTTCCCGTGGGGATACTGGGGGATTTGTGTACTAGTTCCTCCACCTTCTGGAAGCTCCGTGCTTGTAACTTCCTCTCATCCGTCACTCACTCTGACTGCCTTTTGCCTTAGCTTACTGTCGTTTACTATCTTTCTGCTTTACTGGCCCATTATCCTGTATTTGCTATAGAAACTGTTACAAAAATGTGCTAAGATTGGGCCTAAAACTATTTCTTTGTGTGGCGCGTAGCTGCAGCATGACGCACCTGCGCTCATATGACAGGAAACAGTCTGAGCGATCTACAAAGAAAGGAAGAGAATCAAACAAATGCACCTCGAAAAAAACCAGCCCAAAAAAACCAACAACACATAACTACGGAAAACTCCTAAATCGGTCACATTTAGTTGTAGAGTGGCACAGAGGTAACGCGTTCGCCTCGTATGCAATAAACCCGAGTTCGAAACTGGGTACAGGGGATTTTTCCTCTCACTCTGCACTAGGCCTTACGGTCTGAACGTGGAGTCTTTGGGATGAGACAATAAACCGAGGTCCCGTGTGCCCATGCACTTAGCACACGTTAAACCCAGTGGCAACGAAAAAAGTTGTCATTTGGTCCAAATTTACCCCCCCACCCTTTTTCCTTCCTTATCAGTCACACAAAAGTCGCATGCCAAATTAAAAATAAAATGGGTGGCGCGTCTCTGGCTGCGACGCGCTCTCCAGGTGGGAGCACTGACCGGAATTTCACAGAGACGCCTCTGTGACTATAAAGTACCAAATACTAAATACATTGGTTTTGGTGCACACATTCACATTCAAATTCAAATTCAAAGAACTTTATTAATCCCTGAGGAAATTAAGACGCACAATCGCAGGCTTCATAAATGATATCAATATATAGACACATTGTAAGACGGGGTAAAAAGCGCATGGGCGGGTACAGAAGCCCACCCCAATTTATCTACATGAAATAAAGAGGCGTTCAGTCAAATTTTGCCCATGAGACGAATGCTAGACATTAACGCTCGTCTCATGGGCAAAATGAGACTGAAATTTGCTTCATTTCATGAGATAATTGGGGTGGGCTTCTTACCCGCCCATGCGCTTTTTACCCCCTGTCTTCCTAAGTGCATGGGCACACATTATAATATTATACATCCGATGGCCTACAGAAAGAAGGACAAAACATTATAACAACGGTCAAGCAACTTGAAAAAGGAAAAGAGGTAAATTACTGTAAGTATCAAACGTAAACGCCTTCACACACGCTAAATTACCGTCTTTACAAACCCGCAAACCCTTCCCCGGTCTCCCCTCCCCCGCACCCCCCCCCACCCTCAAGGAAAAAAAAAACCCACCAAAGCAAAACAAAAAAACGTTCATCTTACTTACACAATCGCACTCCACACTGCTGAGCACATTCACGAGTAAGATTAATTATATTGATAACATTTAAAAAAAAAAAAAACCCATGCTGCTATGGCACATTGCCGTATAAGACCTGCATCAAAACCGCATCAATGCATCTGTATTGTTAAAAAGTCGGGACTTTCCTGGTGTTGCACTGCCTCCGGGCATTACCTCCAGGATCGTTCCCACCATCTTTATATCTACTAATGTCCCATATGTGTCTGTTCCAGACCAGAGGACGTTAAACATATGTGATGGTGCATGGGAAAAACCTACATAAGTCGCTCAGAATGTTTTGAGCAAAAGCCAAAAATAGTCAACAACCCCCAAAATATCAATTTTCTATTTAGGGCATATTTATGTCTATTTTTATTAATTATACCAGTATCCACAACATGAAAGACAATATTGAATGATTTCTTTGTTTATTTGATTGTTTTCTAAATCAAGTCAGTAGAAACATAGGCAAAGTTGTATCTTCTATGCCCGATTTCTGCAAAATTAATGATCTATTTCGAATGTCAAGCATCAAATAATTATAAAATAAAAACCAGACAAGATAACTCAATTCGGTTTTCTGTGTATTAACAAGGAATCTTTGCTCCATCATGAAAAATTTAAATCTCAATTTATGCCAGATTCCATTATGTCTGTTTCCCCCATGCACTGTCACATTACTGAGAGAGAGAGAGAGAGAGAGAGAGAGAGAGAGGAGAGAGAGAGAGAGAGGTTGTCATTTGGTCCAAATTTACCCCCCTCCCTTCCTTCCTCATCAGTCACACAAAAATCGCATGCAAATTTATTTATTTTTTAAATAATTGGGTGGCGCGCCTCTGGCTGCGACGCGCTCTCCAGGTGGGAGCAACCCGAATTTCACAGAGACGCCTATGTAACTATGATGTATCTAACCTAACTTAACATATTTTTCTTCATCCACGCATCCTCTCAGATCGACCTGATGAGCTCGGACAACCTGCACATGAACCAGCCCATCCAGGCGCACCATGGCAGCGTGGTGGGCTTCGAGACGCTGACGGAGCTGACGGAGGACGGGCAGAACACGTGCGCCTCCTGCAGGGTGCTGCTGTCCGTGGGATCCGACATGTGCGTCAAGCTGTGGCGCCTCAGGCTCAGCGCCTACGAGGGCAAAGGCTCCTTCGAGCTCTGCCTCCACCATGTCGTGACGGTGAGAAGGGGTGGGGGAGGGAGAGAGAGAACTCGAACTCGAACTCGGTTGTTGTTGTTGTTTTTATTGAGGGTAAACAGATAAGTATAATGGGCTCTTTTATTTTACCGTGCCCTCGTGAACAAAATCAAATGTATGAAAACAACAAAAATAAAGACCGCAAAGCAATAAATAAGGGGGGGGGGGGGGAAGTAAATTATAACAAATCCACAACCCTTGCTCATCCCCACCCATTCACTTATAGGTACACGCAGAAACACACACATACATACAGACATACGTGCGTACGCAGACTGAAGACCGAAACACTTATTTACACAAGGATTGAGGTTTTAGGCCGAGCCTATTCTTCCAATCTGTCAGAGAGAGAGAGAGAGAGAGAGAGAGATTTGGATTCGGGTTCGGAAAGTTTATTCACATAGGCCATGGCCCCTCTTGAAGGTGGTGTACACACGCGTGTAAGATGAAAACAGTAATTAAAGAGAGAGAGAGAGAGAGAGACAGACAGAGAGAGAGAGAGAGAGAGAGAGAGAGAGAGAGAGAGAGATCACCACAGTGACTTTGTCATAAAGTCTGATAATGTAACGAAAGAGATAGACTATCTTGTTCAAAAACACCGAATGCTCTTTCGCCATGATCCCATGTACTTTCAATGTCAGTGAACATATTTTGTTTGAACTTAATGTTTTCTTTCAATGATCGCACATCCTACGTGTAAAACAAAATTGTAGTTCATTCGCGAATGTCATGAAAGTGAGTATATTATATATAGGATGAGACGATAAACCGAGGTCCCGTGTGCCCATGCACTTAGCATACGTTAAACCCAGTGGCAACGAAAAAGTTGTCATTTGGTCAGAATTTACCCCCCCCCCCCCCTTTCCTTCCTCATCAGTCAAACAAAAATCGCATGCAAAATAAATAGAAAAAAAAAATTGGGTGACGCGCCTCTGGCTGCGACGCGCTCTCTAGGTGGGAGCAACCCGAATTTCACAGAGACGTCTCTGTGACTATGAAGTACCTAATACCTAATTATTTCTTGTTTTACTATGTGCATGGTTAATGTTTTGTTGTTCGCCAGATTCGCCTCTGGCTGCGACGCGCTCTCCAGGTGGGCGCAACCCGATTTTCACAGAGACGACTCTGTGACTATAAAGTACCTAATACCTAATTACTTCTTGTTTTACTATGTGCATGCTTAATGTTTTGTTGTTCGCCAGATTCGCTGTGAGAAAGTGCCCAAGTACGTAGCAGCTGTGGAAGACAAGATAGCCATTGTCTACAATGCCGACACGTGCGTAATAGTCTCAATACACGCTAACATTTGTTCACTCTTTCCCCATGGCAAGGTAAGTCAAGTCAAGTCAAAATGATCTTTATTGAGGGTTAAAGAATAAGCTAACAATGCTTTTTTTAACAAGGCAACACAGCAATATGCAAGTAGTCTTATGGCTGGCATATTCCACTGGACACATCAGCTTCTGGTGGAATAATTTTGAAGTGATTCTATGCAGCTGTTCATGAAATGTTGGGCGAGGAACAATGATGGAGGTTGTAGTTTTTACTTGGGGCACAGCTTCAGGAATTCACAACTCAAGCAAAATTTCAAGTGATTCTGTACATCTTTTCATGAGATAATGTGCGGGCATAACAGACATGTGTGTATACATGATACATGCGTGCATGGGCGTGTTTGTGTTCGTGTACGCATGTCCACTGTTAACTATGCAAAACAAGGTGTTTGTTCTGTTGTTGCTCCAT
>JAGGCT020001057.1:0-25000 GCA_017654935.2 Phymorhynchus buccinoides | reverse complement strand
TGAATAGGACTGCTGAACAGGCAAACAGCTGGCGTTGGGTGAAAATGGCTGTGCCGGCAGATTCAAATTGGCAGCTCTTGCCAACAGAAACATATGAATGAAAAGAATTCTAAAGCTCGGATGGACAAACAAAGCCCATGGAAATAAAAAGTCCCACATGATGAACTATCATGCACAGTATGGAGAACAAGCACACACTAGAACACAGCAAACACAGACAAAAGCGGGAGGAGCTCAGTCACTCGAACCGATGGCAAGCGACCTCGACCTACACACACACACACACATGAATAATTAACTTGATGCATTAGTTGTTTTTCTTGTTTGATTTTTATGTACGCATCTTTTACTTGTTTTTTGTTTTCTGGTTTCTGGTCTCACTATTTTTTCATGTGCACAGAATTTAATAATTAAAAAAGGGCTGTTAACACTTGTTTCTTTATTCTCACTTAGTATAAATTTTGACTTGACTTGACAAACAAAACACACACACAAATTCAAAACTACATGGACACGTAACTTACCATCTCCCCACAAAACTTGCCAAGTGAGGTCGCATTTGGAGCCAAACCGTCCAACAGCTCCACGTAATCGAGCTGACATCCCTCGGTTTTCTCTAAGCTGAAGTCTTCGAACTTCAGCCTGATCTTGTGCTCATCAGGGGCCACTATCTGCCAGACACATCTCTCGTTGGGTGCGTAGTCCATGGGGTAGTTGGTGCTGGTGATGACGCCCTCAGGGCTGCTCACAACACCCCCACATTCAGCGTTCCACTGCAGCGAGAACCCAGTGGCACTGATGGCATTATCAGAGTGAAACTGGACCAGCAGACGTCTGGCCCTGGAGCGGATGACGCGAGGTGGGTGGAGGCAGTAACGACCTTTATCTACCCTTCTGCCGTCGTCCAAAACCTCGGTGATCGTGAGGTGATCTTTGTCGCATAAACACCTCATCTGTAGATGGAGGTGGGATACTGTCAGCTGCACTTGGTACGTATCTGGTGGAAGAACAATCTCCCACCGGCAGTCCAGGTTGTTGGGGTAGTTTGAGGGATAGTCGGGGCTGGAGATGACCCCACGCTTGCCCAGCAACAGCCCCTCACCGCAATGACCGGCTGGTTCAAAGGCGTAGCTAGCTCTGAAGCCCGCGTAAGCGTAGAAACGATTAGCGAAGAACTTGAGGGTAACGGTGTTGGTCTTGGACGTAAAGCTGATGGAGTTAAACCCGCACAGCTTGTCCACCAAAGTCTGACCATCGCTCAGCTCAAGGTAGTCCGCACCACAGTCTTCAACTTCTTCCAGAACGAAATGAGAGAAACTCAGCTTGATCCTCTGTCCTTCAGAAGCACTGATGGTCCAAATACACGTTTCATCGTTGTTGTAATTGTGGGGGTAGTTAGGAGTAGAGATCACACCTCTAGACTCCCTCAAATCGCCACCACAGTCAGCATGAACATGTGGAATCACAAGTCCTCCGACAAGAAACACAAGCAAAGGATGCATGCTAACTTCAGTCAGATTGCTGTTTTGGGGGGAGGAATGAAAACGCTGCTAATGAAGACGTTGCGGCTGGACAATAACAAATCTTTATATGTGTGGATGGCCTCACCCACCTGTGACACTTTATAGCTTTCTGCAAAGCAACACCTCATTAGTGGACATTATAAGTTCACTTATAGCAGATGGTATCATCTCAATAAAACCTTACAGAGCAGTCTAGATAGGTCTGCGTTAATGCCTTTGCCTCGTATTACCACGTGGCGTTCACTTATGAGGTCCTGTGAATCAGAGTGCAAACAACAAGCAATCTGTACACATTTTCGAAATAAATATGCTTTACAATATCCGGGAGAAATCATCTGTGAAGTGCTCATGCCATGATGGTCAGTTCTAGATATTTCAGGAATAAGTAAACGACGGACAAAACCAAACCAAGCACACGCACACGCACACGCACGCGCACACGCACGCGCACACGCACGCGCACGCGCACGCATGCACGCACACGCACACACACACACACACACACACACACAAGATGGCAAGGTATATAAAGGTACTTTCAGACACTATGGAACACCCCACAGGCATCAGTGACCGTGAGAAACATGCTTCACTTTCTGGCTATCGTGCACTTTAATCAACCCCACCACCCCTCTCAAATTTTCGCATTGAAAACTTTCACTACGAGACAACATTCTGCCGTTATGGGGAAAGGGATAGGGTTAGGATCAGCCTAGGATTATTTTCATGACGTGAAAGAAACAGACTTTGCGATTGAAGGTCGTAAGCACGAGGGGGTGAGTAAACTGCATCTTTGCCCCCTATCTTTCTCACACTTCGTGTGTGCCTCGTGTAGGGTTTCAATCAAAATAAAATCGAGTTGCCTCTCTCTTAAGGCCTGGCCACACTGCATACGATTTGACCCCAATACGATACGATTGTGACGATGTCTGTGAGCAATGCTTTCGCGTGAAATACTTCTGTTTAATATATACTCTAGTGTTTTCGTTCACTATACTCATGTAGACCGAATACACGAATGAAATAAAATATCCGATACCAAAATAAGATATTTCATCAGATTCGTGTATGGAATATTTTTTGGGGAAAAATGCAGGAGAACGGGCCAGTAAGTCAGAAAGATAGTAGATGACAGTAAGCAAAGGGAAAAGGCAGAGTCAAAGGGAGTGGCAGATTAGAGGAAGTTACAAGCACAGAACTTCCAGAAGGTGGGGTAACTATGCTTGCGATACCACGGGGAGCTCACACATGTGTAATAGTCGTGATTATGGAACTCCTCGCTGCAGACAATTATAAGGGTGGTGTTGCTATCGACATACACTTAGCACGGTTAACAGCTTTAGTTAAATGCTTTTACTAGTTTTAGAGAAATAAACAACTCTCGGATGCGCGCGCGCACTCGCGAGCATACACGCACGCACACAGGCTCATGCACACAAACAAAAAGGCAAAGTGAGCACGCCCACTCTCTCTCTTTCTGTCTCTCAAACACACACGCGCGCACGCACACACGCCCGCACGCATGCACACACAACACACCCACACACACACACACACGCACGCACGCACGCACGCACGCACGCACGCACACGCGCGCGCGCACACCCACGCCCACGCCCACCCACACCCACACCCACACATGAGTACTTGTTTTGGTCCCCTTGATTTCACGACTGACCGATATATGAATGTCGGTCACATCTGTCTCTCTTGTGTCTTTTTCAGTTTTAATTGAATGTGTTTGTGTGCGGTGTTGGTATTTGGTAGAGCGCGTCGCGGCCAGAGGCGCGCCACCCATTGATTTCATTTTATTAGTCCCCGAGCCGAAGGTTCGGGGAGCTATTGTTTTTGTCTGATCCGTCCGGCGTGCCTCCGTGCCTCCGTCCGTCCGTCCGTCCGTCCGTTTTACTCAACAACTATTCGGTCTATCATCATCCAATTTGGTATGCTAGTTTGCCAAGATGCAAGCTATCCTCTGATGTATTTAGTTTTACATCAAGGTCAAGGTCGCGCCAGTTACGGGGTTCAAACCCCAACACACATAATCGCTAATATCTCGCGAAGTTTTGCATGTATTTCAATGCAGTGTTTTTCACAACATTTCTTGATGAATGGTCTATAACACAGTTGTCATGAATTTTTTTCTGGCGCTGTGCGCGCGTGGCATGAGATCTAGGCGTGCGCATGATCGCGCGCGCTCAAATCACGGGTCCGAACCCCAAGGCTATATATAAAAAAAACCTATTCAGTTACGTGCTGTTCTGATGCGTTCTTATGTAGTTACGTGCTGTTTTGATGCGTTTTTATGTATGTGTACAGCCGACACATTCCGATTTCGGAGTAGCTCGGCGATGCTGCGAGGGGACTTTGCAGCCGCTCGGCGTTGCACTTGTTTTTATTTGCTTGCGATTTTTGTGTGACTGATGAGGAAGGAAAGGGGGGGGGGGGGGGGGGGGGGGGGGGGGGGGGGGGGGTGTTGGGGGGGGGGGGGGGGGGGGGGGGGGGGGGTGTGGGGGGGGGGGGGGGGGTACATTTTGGGGGGGGGGTTGACCAATTATGGTTATGTGTGGTACATTTTGACCAAATGACAACTTTTCCGTTGCCACTGGGTTTAACGTGTGCTACGTACATGGGCACACGGGACCTCCACGTTCAGAAAGACTCCACGCTCAGACCGTAATGCTTAGTGCAGAGTGAGAGGAAAATTCCCTTATTTGGTTTATTGTATGCGATGCGAACGCGTTTGTCATGTCTATATTTGTAATTGTTCAAATAGCGAAGCAATTTTTATCTATGAGAGAGAGAGAGGGGAGTGAAGGAGAGAGAGAGGAGAGGGGAGAGGGAGAGCAGAGAGTGTGAGAGAGAGAGAGAGCTGATTTTAGAGAGAGAGGGACGATGAGAGAGAGAGAGAGAAGGAGAGAGAGAGAGGAAGAGGAGGATGGAGAGAGAGAGAGAGAGTGAGAGGAGAGAGAGAGAGAGAGAGTGAGAGAAGAGAGGAGAGAGAGAGAGAGAGAGAGAGAGAGAGAGAGAGAGAGAGAGAGAGAGAGAGAGAGAGAGAGAGGAGAGAGAGAAGGAGAGAGAATGAGAGAGAGAGAGAGAGAGAGAGAGAGAGAGAGAGAGAGAGAGAGAGAGAGAGAGAGAGAAATCGTGAGAGTGTTTGTGAAAACCATTGTTGAAAACAGCCACTGGCATAAACAATAAGAAATAAAAAATAAAATAGGCAAAATATTTTGATTAGTTTTTAATTATGCAGAAGAAAATTAACACGAACGTGATGAGTGTGGAAAAAAATAAATGATATGCTACTATAGCTAATTTATATGCCATCATTCACGCACGTTAGTATCTTCTTCTTCTTCTTCGTTCGCTCAGACAGTTTCCTGTCATATGAGCGTAGACACGTCATGCTGCCGTTATGCGCCTAACTAAAAAATAGTTAGCCCAGCATGTCCGACTTCGGCTGAAGAAATCTTTGTCAGAATTAATAGAAAAAAGGCAGGAGTAAGATAGAAAGATAGCAGATGTGACAGTAAGCAGAGGGAAAAGAGAGTGTGGATTTGAGGAAGCTACAAGCACAGAACTTCCAGAAGGTGGGGGAACTATTTGTACGAAAGATCCCAGGTATCCCCACGGGGGGCGATAGTTTCAACACTAAGATTCCATTTTACAAAATAGTGCTGGCATCATCCAGGCTCGAGTGAATGAACATAATTGTCACCAGCAAAATTGGAACATAAATTAGTCGACTGCTTGCAGTCAGGAAAACGCACGCAGGCCTATTTCAACTTTTTAAAACCACCTGCGCAAACACTTTTTTGCATAATGTTGGCTTTGGCAAGAGCTAGCAACAATGCTGACGAAGCCAAACACGCGCACACACACACACACGCTCGCGCGCGTACACGGACACACACACACACACACACGTGCACGCAGACACACAAACACACACGCACGAACGCACACACAGACACACACACGCGCGCGCGCGCACGCACGCACACACACACACACGTACGCACACACAGACACACACACACACACGCACACGCACGCACACAGACACACACACAGACACACACACGCACGCACACGCACCCACACGCACGCACACGCACGCACACGCACATGCGTAGGAAACAAACAACACAGATAAAATAAACAAAAACGAACCTCAGCTTTTCTGAAACGAGGCCAAAATGCACAGAACAAAAATTCCCCAGTAACATATTTTGTCTATGCATACAATTACAAAACCAACGACAAACCAACAACTACACGACAAGTGTAAAGTGACGATATTTTATTCACAAGAGACAAAACAAAACTACTAGTAACAATGCTGACGTAGCAAACACGCGCACACGCACGCACGCACACGCACGCACACACACACACACACACACATACACACACGCGCGCGCGCGCGCGCGCGCACGCACACAGACACACACACACACACACGAACATAGACACAGACACACACACACAAAACAGTAAACAGATCAACTTTCGGCAAAGTATGTCGTTCAAGGACCCTGCTGTATAAAACAATGATCGAAAAAACTAAACAACTCCTCAAAATTAACAGAAGCATGATCGGTTTTGTTTGCTACTAGTTCTCTTTGTTTAGCTTACTTATTGTACAAGGTCACCTTGCCCACTTTAATGGGCACTTGATGCCCATTCTGCAGTGCACATTTGCCTATATGGCCTTTTTTTTTATATATATATTTTTTTTTACTAGGATATGTTTGTTATCCTTGTTTACTGGTGGTTTTTTTTAACCTGGATCCGATGAGTAGAGTAGAGTGGCTCAACGTTTCCAGCACTGTGTGAAACAAGGGCATCGCCGAGCGGCAGCACCGCATTGTGACAATGCAAACCCGGCCAGAGTTATGTTCTGTCCCCCCCCCCCCCCCCCCCAGTAAACACACCACTTTCCACCCTTACAGAACGCATAAAATACATAGCCGAAAATTTGAAGCGATTCTGTTCAGTAGTTCACGAGATACAGCTGAACTTTTATACAAACTTCCTTGCACCATGGTACACCACCACACAAAATGTGAAGCGATTCTGTTCACTAGTTCACGAAATAAAGCTGGGGGGAAATGACATAGCCCAAAGAAGGAAATTTCGGTTTTCAAGGTCAAACTTCAAGGTCAAGGTCAGCACGGTGTTGATTAACGAAAGGAAGCTTCCTTTTCAAGCTGTCTACCCCTCTGCCAATTTTAATCAAAATCCAAACAGTAGTTTTTAAGATAATCGATACACAGACAGACACACAGACGCACAGACACACACACAGACACACAAACCGATCGCAATACCTCAGCCTCTGGCCGGGCAATTATGAGCTATAGAGTACAATGATGAAGATGCCATGTCGTGAATTGTACTGTTTTTGTTGTTGTTGTTGTTTTCAGGTTTTTGGACATATTCTATCCCAGTCCGCCAGGATAGCATCTGCCCCCTCTGCTATCTGGCAGTCATGGTCGGAAACGACTGACTGGCATACATATTCTATCACTTTTCTCAGGTAAAATGCAGAAGGTAACATAATTCTTCTCTATACCTTTAGGCTTTCCCCCAAGAAGAATGATAATATTTCTGGCCATTTAACTCCCCATTTGAAGGCTTACTGTAAAAACGTTTCTGTCTGAAAGTCCAACAGTAAAAAAAACAACAGTAAAGTCCAACAGGATAGGACTGGAATCATCATATAATAAAAAGGCAAGTGTCGCTTCAAATTTGCTATCAGCCCTAACGTGGCGATGGCAATGGCAACCAAGGCGGCCGTGTCAAATGCGCGAAACGCGTATCCACCGACCTCTCGGCGCCCGTATCTGCGGTATTTCTGGACAGATTGCCTTCAAATTTGGAAGGTAGATGACTGGGGACAGTGAACATCTGTGTGCCAAACTGAAAGCGAATCGATGCATAAACGCGCGCGCTATGCGCCGCTTGACCGTTTCTCAAACCGCGGCGAAACGAGACCCGACATTGACTCCAAATTTGGAACGTGCATGACCAGCGATAGTGTCTATCTTAGTGCAAAATGTCAACAGCATCGATTCATAAACGCGCGCGATATGAGCCAATTTACATTTGCGCGGACCCAGCATTTCAAGCCGTCCACAACAAACAGTTTACACAGAAACAACTCAGTACTGCGCGCGCTGGCAATAAAAGGGTTGGAGAGCGGAGATTACTTTAGCGAGGTACAATATCCCGCTATTCACCGAGTGAGAGCGGAGATTACTTTAGCGAGGGCCGGGGGGGAAATATAATATTTCGCAGACCCGGTGAAACCAGTACTCAGCGTTACCGGTACTTGGCGTTACCGGTACTTGGCGTTACCGGTACTAGGCGTTACCTGTACTCGGCGTTGCGTTAGTGTCCATAATTTTAGAAAAGGCTTACGGGCTAGCCACACTGAATACGATTTGACCCCAATACGAATCGATTGTGACGGTGGATGTCTGTGAGTCATGATTCACATGAAATACTTCTGTCTAAAAACGAGTCTCCTATTTTCGCTCCCTATCCTCAAGTATAGTTGACTTGTGATGCGAAGGCATCTAAAGTATTATCCTTTCTCTATTTATGCAAGTTAATCTTAGTGTTTGCTTTTAATTTATGAATAGTGCATTTAACTAAAGGGCTATATTTATTAGTTTTAACGTACTTTGTGTGTGTATGTGTGCGTGTGCGTGTGCGTGTGCGTGCGTGCGTGCGTGCGTGCGTGCGTGCGTGCGTGCGTGCGTGCGTGTGCGTGCGTGCGTGTGCGTGTGTGTGTGTGTGTGTGTGTGTGCTCCTGTAAACTTTCGTTGTTTCCATGTTATCTACTTGTGCCTATTATTTATGTAGAATTGTCTTCTTCAATGTATGTTGTGTAACTGACCAGTTAATGACATGCTTTTATTATTTATTCTGTATTTTATGGGCAGCCTGGGCAACACATTTCTTGCTTGAAGACAATAAATTGATTTGATTGATTGATCGATTGATCGATTGATTGATTGATTGATTGATTGATTGATTGATCGATTGACTGATTGATTGATTGATTGATTGATCGATTGACTGATCGATTGACTGATTGATTGATTGATTGATTGATCAATTGTCTGATTGATCGATCGATTGACTGATTGATTGATTGATTGATTGATCGATTGACTGATTGATTGATTGATCGATTGACTGATTGATTGATCGATTGACTGATTGATTGATTGATTGATTGATTGATTGATTGATTGATTGATTGATTGATTGACAGACCCCCAATACACAAATCAAATAAAATGTCTGGTTAAAACAATACAGGTACTTCATCAGATTCGTACAAATGTAGTGAACACAACTGGTAGGATTTCATCAGATTTATTTAGACAGAAGAATTTCACAAGAATATAGTACCTCAAAATGTCACAATCGGAGAAGTATTGGGATCGGGGCGTATGCAGTGTGTCTGGCCCATAAGGGAAACGAAGGAGAAAAATAATGCGCGTGTTGACAGAGCAGGTAATCAACTTGCAAAAATCAGGCATCAGAATAGTCTGAAGTCCAATCCTCTGAAAACCGCGGTCCAAGGGCCATCAAGGCCCTAGACTATAGTGGGACAACACAGAATGATTAAAATATATAAAACAACAACAAGTGCAACGCCGAGCGGCTGCAAAGTCCCCACGCAGCATCGCCGAGCTACTCCGAAATCGGAATGTGTCGGCTGTACACATACATAAAAACGCATCAAAACAGCACGTAAGTACATAAAAAGGCATCAAAACTGAATAGTTTTTTTATATATAGCCTTGGGGTTCGGACCCGTGATTTGAGCGCGCGCGATCATGCGCACACGCGCGCAAAGAAAAATTCATGACAACTGTGTTATATACCATTCATCAAGAAATGTTGTGAAAAAACACAGCATTAAAATACATGCAAAACTTCGCGAGATATTAGCGATTATGTGTTTCGGGGTTTGAACCCCGTAACTGGCGCAACCTTGACCTTAATGTAAAACTAAATACATCAGTGGATAGCTTGCATCTTGGCAAACTAGTATACCAAATTTGATGATGATAGACTGAATAGTTTTTGAGAAAAACGGACGAATAGCCGGACGGACGGAGGCACGCCGGACGGACGGACGGACGCCGGACGGACGGACGGACACCGGACGGACGGACGGACACCGGACGGACGGACGGACGCCGGACGGACGGACGGACGGACGGACGGACCAGACAAAAACAATAGCTCCCAGAACCTTCGGCTCGGGGACTAACATCTGTTAAAACGAGGCGGTAAAAGTGAAAGAAAAGAAGTCAAGTAGTCATTAAGCTGTCTAGTCATGAAAAGACGATTGTCTTCACACAGAGAGAGAGAGAGAGAGAGAGAGAGAGAGAGAGAGAGAGAGAGAGAGAGAGAGAGAGAGAGAGAGAGAGAGAGAGAGAGAGAGAGAGAGAGAGAGAGAGAGAGAGAGAGAGAGAGAGAGAGAGAGAGAGAGATATATGAAAGGGGAACCCCTGGGAACTTTAACCAGTGACCCATATTTTGCCTGCTTGTTTAGCTGATTGTCCTCAATTCACCAGGAATACATTGCTCTCTCTCTCTCTCTCTCTCTCTCTCTCTCTCTCTCTCTCTCTCTCTCTCTCTCTCTCTCTCTTCTCTCTCTCTCTCTCTCTCTCTCTCTCTCTCTTTCTCTCTCTCTGTCTCTCTCTCTCTCTCTCTCTCTCTCTCTCTCTCTCTCTCTCTCTCTCTCTCTCTTTCTCTCTCTCTCCTCTCTCTCTCTCTCTCTCTCTCTCTCTCTCTCTCTCTCTCTCTCTCTCTCTCTCTCTCTCTCTCTCTCTCTCTCTCTCTCTCTCTCTCTCTCTCTCTCTCTCTCTCTCTCTCTCTCTCTCTCTCTCTCTCTCTCTCTCTCTCTCTCTCTCTCTCTCTCTCTCTCTCTCTCTCTCTCTCTCTCTCTCTCTCTCTCTCTCTCTCTCTCTCTCTCTCTCTCTCTCTCTATCTCTTTCCTTCTCTCTGTCTCTCTCTGTCCCTCTCTCTCTCTCTCTCTCTCTCTCTCTCTCTCTCTCTCTCTCTCTCTCTCTCTCTCTCTCTCTCTCTCTCTCTCTCTCTCTCTCTCTCTCTCTCTCTCTCTCTCTCTCTCTCTCTCTCTCTCTCTCTCTCTCTCACACATCTCTTTCTTATAATCGTCTTTCTTTTCTTCCCCCCCCCCCCCCCCCCACACTTACTTTACAGAGCTACAACCGTCACCTTCCCTAATAAAAGCAAATTTGTTGGCACTTCGTGACAAAAACGAGGTCACCATATAACCATGGAGGGCACAGAAGACTCAATATCCTGTTTCCTTTCTCTAGTTTCTCATTTACATTAAGGAATTTGTCTTCTGGGTTTTCCCCTTTTATTAAAAAAATAAACAAACAACGTTCTGGGAATATGCACAGCCTATCCTACTGGCACAAAACAAAGATTAATAAAGAGCAATAGAAACGGGTGCATAGCACTTTCACTACGTATCGAAATAACTACCGGTTGTTTGCTACCACTAAAACCCATAGACAAAAATTAATGATGACTGTGCCAATCTGCCAGTTTGAATTCCGACAGGCTGACCCTAACCCTATTCCTAACCCTAACCCGAACCCTTTTCGTAACCTAACCCTATTCCTTACCTAAGTTTAACCCTAACCCTAACCCTTAGTTGCCGTGGTGATTTAGCCCAGTAGTGTTATCGACACGTAGTGATAGCCGTACTTATTTAGCTTAGTGGTACATGGTGTTTTCGATACGTAGCGATAGCGGGGTGTCCCCATAGAAACCAGTCCACTAGTCTTGAAAATTGAACAAACTACACGCTTTTAAGATTTGAAGATTACAGATCACCCGGCAGCTGATGATAAAATTCTGTTTAGCGTCCTCCAGTCTGGAACAGACACACATTATGGGACATTTGTAGATATACAGATGGTGGGAACGATCCTGGAGGCAATGCCCGGAGGCAGTGCAACACCAGGAAAGTCCCGAATTTTTAACAATGCAGATGTGTATCAGTCGGTCACCCAGCAGCTCAAAGTTGGCGCCAATAGTACAGTTAGAGTGAGAGCTGTAAAATCCAATGATACCCGACAGCAACAATGGGAAATCATTTTATGAAAGACTGTGACTATCTTCTTCTGTAGTCCCAGGCCATAGCCGTAATTGGTCAAATCTACGTCTACGTCTTCAATGTCCCGGACTCTTGGCTGTCCACAGCGAAGATTATTCCGAATTTTGGAGGAACTTCTGTTTTACTCCAGAAGGAAACCGTCTCTAAATCGCGTAGAAAACGAAAAATTTCATTTTCTTAATTATTTGAGACGGATAAAAAATTCCAACTGGTATTGATAGTATGATGTTTAAGAAGTATTATAACCCCCCAAAAAATCGCCGCTTATATCCTGATCAACATGATATAACCGTTTAAAGATAGAATATTACGTAAATTCTGTCTTTAAGCGAATAAATCTTTGTATATTTACGTACAATTCTATCTTTAAACGGTTATATCTTCATGTTGATCAGGATATAAGTGGCGATTTGTTTTAATATGATACTCATGACCATCAACCGCTTTGCGGCCATCTCCACATCGACCCAGCACCAGAACAACTTGTCCCTAAGGTGAGGTACCATTTCGCCCTGTTGTTTTTCGCCCTGTCAAGGCGAAACGAAACTCCATTAGTCGGGCAGTGGCAGTGCCGTTTCGCCCTGTTTACCCATGTCGTTTCGCCCTGTCGCCTTTCGTCCTGTTCCCATTTCGCCCTGTTTCGTTTCGCCCTGTTCCCCTTTTGTCTTGTGATTGGATGCCCACCGGTTCGCATAATGGTATGTTTTCGCATAATCCTTTGATCAGGCAGGCATACAGAGAAATCGACAGTAGATACAAAAAGCAGTATGCGAAATGGCAATTGTCACTCATATAATAATTTGGAATAAACCAAACTTGAAACATGAAACTTGTTCACAAATGATTTGCGTCATTGGAATATGTACACAATATTTACACATTTGAACATTTGTCACTCTTTTTTATGTACACATTTGAACATTTGTCACTCTTTCCGCATGGCAACACAGTGATAGCCACTCATAAAAGTCTGAACACACGTTAATATTTTTCACTTTTCCCCCATAAACATACAGCAAAATGTGAGGGCGAAATGGGAACAGGGCGAAACGAAACAGGGCGAAAAGACACTACCGTAATCATCAGGGCGAAAGGGGAACAGGGCGAAACGGGAACAGGGCGAAATGGGCCAGGGTGAAATTGCACAGGGCGAAACGGGACGTCACCGTCCCTAAGGGCTTTCCGCCATGAGGACGTAAAACCTCCACTCAACCAACCAACTACTATGGTACTTCAGTTGGGGTGGGGTTTACCACAGAAACTGTTCCTTTCTGGAGCTCTTCGGGGCATCCTGGAAAAAAACACCTGTTGCAGCCTTTCATGCATGGAATCTTCTTCATAAGTTTCCACACAAAAAAATCAAATCGATATCTTTAATATTATAAAACAAATATTAACAATTTTGTGGGTTGTATTTCGAGGGTTAATTACCTAAACCTGTTATCACAAGAGGAATAAAGAAGGGTGATATTTTAAAGTTATTTTTGCTTGAATGGAAAAAAGGGATGTATTGCAGTCTCAAGGACTGAGTTACAACAAACTGCCCTCTCTCTCTCTCTCTCTCTCTCTCTCTCTCTCTCTCTCTCTCTCTCTCTCTCTCTCTCTCTCTCTCTCTCTCTCTCTCTCTCTCTCTCTCTCTCTCTCTCTCTCTCTCTCTCTCTTCCATCAACGTATATTTTATTAGGTATTAGGTATTAGGTATTAGGTACTTTATAGTCACAGAGGCATCTCTGTCTAGGCCAATGTACATATATATATATGCGTGGGAGTATTTATTGACAAGTACGTATGCATGTGTATATATAAGTTATGATATTCTAAATGTATGCCATGTATGGTTTCTTCTCTGTTATGCTTGTTTTTCTTTTCTTGTTGATTTATTTTTGGTTGATTGTCTGTAAATATTGTAAAATGTAAAAAAAAATGTTCAATAAAAAAAAAAAAAAAAAAAATGAAGGGTGATGACACGTTTAGGCCGTGTACACACATAAGCGGATATCCCATGCAGAAACCATGCGCAATCTATAAATAAGTGAAACAAAGAAAGGATTTGCATGCGCACGTGTCCGAATTTCCCCTATATACGTACACTTTTATCCTTCTTTCTTCCAATTATTTAGGGTTTTCCGTACGGAACTTACGCGTCTAATGTGAACCCGGCCTTAAGCGATTTACCCTCGTTTTTGAGTCACCCTCTACAACGCAATGCAGCGCAACACAGGACACATTTAATCATTTTATTGTCCACCAGCTATGAATTGTACTCGCTGCAATTCAGCGCAAAGCAAATTCTGAGTTGAACAACTTATGTCTCCGCGGATCATGTTACAGAGAGAACTAATGCAGCTCAGCTCATTGTTTATGGCGTTTTTGTTTGCTTTTTCCTTGCAGCTGTGTAGATGTTGTTGATATGTTGCCACAGCTGTAGTCGTCACCAAACAAGTCGGTTAAGGAGAGAGAGAGTCGGAGAGAGAGAGAGAGAGAGAGAGAGAGAGAGAGAGAGAGAGAGAGAGAGAGAGAGAGAGAGAGAGAGAGAGAGAGAGAGAGAGAGAGAGAGAGAGAGAGAGAGAGAGAGAGGGGGGGAGGGGGGGGGAGAGAGAGAGATAAAGAGAGAGAGAGAGAGAGAGAGAGAGAGAGAGAGAGAGAGAGAGAGAGAGAGAGAGAGAGAGAGAGAGAGAGAGAGAGAGAGAGAGAGAGAGAGAGAGAGAGAGAGAGAGAGAGAGAGAGAGAGAGAGAGAGAGAGAGAGAGAGAGAGAGAGAGAGAGAGAGAGAGAGAGAGAGAATGAGAGAGAGAGCACGAGAGAAGAGACAGACAAAGAGGCACGGAGAGAGAGAGAGAGAGAGAGAGAGAGAGAGAGAGAGAGAGAGAGAGAGAGAGAGAGAGAGAGAGAGAGAGAGAGAGAGAGAGACAGACAGATACAGACAGACAGACAGACAGACAGACAGACAGAAGCGCACGAGAAAGAGACAGACAAAGAGGCACGGAGAGAGAGAGAGAGAGAGAGAGAGAGAGAGAGAGAGAGAGAGAGAGAGAGAGAGAGAGAGAGAGAGAAAGAAATGGGATGGGAGAGGGGGGGGGGGGGGCCCTGTTTAGGGGCAAGCCATACTGACATTCATTTTGGCTTCATTTTAACATCCGTGTTAAGTGCGGTTGAGTGTCATGAGTTTTACAAACGTTTAGGGGAGTCAATGTTCTCTGTATTTATTTCACTCCCAAGAGCGAGTTTCGACTGAGTAGCCTAGATCTTAAAAGACGGAGTTATTTCCCTTTCCTCTAGTTAACATTACTTGAGAAGGGTCATAAACTTGTTTCTCAGCGGAGGAACCTAGGGCCCTCAAATTTTGCTTGTGGTTGGATAGTTGGAATGTCTAGGCCAAGTTCGAACATGGAGGTCATTGGTCAAAGATCAAGGCTACTGGAGCCGAAAATGCTGCCGTATCGCTGGTTGATCCAGCGTCTTCACGCTCTAGTGTTTGTGGGGGTGTTTGTCTATGTCATGTGTCTGACTGACTAAGTGTGTCAACACGGTAACTTTTGAACGGAGCGGCCTAGGACTCTCAAATTGTTCATGCAGATATGTAGGCAGAGAATCTAGGCCAAGTTTGAAAATGAAGGTTATTGGTCAAAGGTCAAGGTCACTGGAGCCCGAAATGATGCTGCGCTGCATTATGGTCTAGCATCTTAACGGGGACATCCCGCTATCGCTGCGTATCAATAAAACTACCAAGATAAATCAGTACGACTATCACTTCGTATGGATAACACTACTTATACGGCAACAAAGGGTTAGGGCTAGGGTTAAAATAGGGTTACACTTAGGTACGGATTAGGGTTAGGTTACGAAAAGGGTTCTGGTTAGGGTTAAGAATAGGGTTAAGGTTAGTCTGTCGGAATTCAAACTGACATATTGACACAATCATCATCAATTGTTCTCTATGGGTCGTAATGGTAACAACGGGTAGATCTTTCGATACGTAGCGATAGCGCTACGCACCCCATCTTAACGCTCTAGTTGTGAGTGAAAATAGGGTTTTACGCCCTCTTCGGCCTTTCGGCCATGTGGGGCATTTGTAAATATAAAGATGGTGGGAACAATACTGGAGGCAATACCCGGAGGCAGTGCTTAACCAGTAAAGTCCCGATCTTTTTAAAAAAATACAGATATGTGTAGCAGTAACCACGCCTCGGATAAACCTCATCGGCTATGGTACTGCCACAATATTTAATATAAATCAAACGCTCTAGTTGTATTGTGAAAACGTCTGTACCCCTGAACATTTTTTACTCTTTCACCATGGCAACACAATGATATTTAAGTCACGTTACAATTGGCCTATCACGTGTACAGAGACCTTCACTATCATTTATGTTCTGTCAGTTTAGTCAGTTGACCTTCTTTCAAGTCGTAACGAACCCCGAAGGCATCTCTCTCTCTCTCTCTCTCTCTCTCTCTCTCTCTCTCTCTCTCTCTCTCTCTCTCTCTCTCTCTCTCTCTCTCTCTCTCTCTCTCTCTCTCTCTCTCTTTCTCGCCTATACTATCATGTGAAGCTTATCATTACATCCCGTGATGAATTTGACCTTCAGAAATCAACAACCATGTATTTGCAAGCAGAGCATTATCATTTCGCCCTCGGTTGCTAGATGATTTGTCAATCAATTAACACTGCAAAAAAAGTAATAATAGTACAAATATATATACATTTACTTCTACAATACTAAGGTTCGTTCAACAAGTTTAGCATTTCCCTGCTTTTTGTAACGTGGCATTAGAATCGGAGTTGGTTTGCTTAACGTCCTATTGGCAGATCAATTAAAATCTCATGTAAGTACTACTCACACATACCCAATTATAACGTATCACGCACGGGCTTGATGACATCACTGACGACATCATCATAATTATTTTGAATTATGAAGGGAAATAAATCTGAGATGCAAGAAGGAGAAGAAGAAGCACAACAACTACAACAAGAACAACAACAACAACAACAACAACAACAAAACAAGAGATACACAAAAAACAAGAGTCGTTCTTTGCTATTGGTGACAATAGGGTTTTTGCCACGTGAGAGCGACCTTGAATTTCACCGAGTTGAATTGAGAGAGTAGAATTAGAAAGGTCAGCGTAACTCGGGCAGAACGAGCGCGGGCAAATTAGTAGTCTAGTATAGAGAACGAACACACGTGGCAAATGCCCTATTGAGGATCGTATAACCCTCTTTCAACACAAAGTATGTGTCTACTTTTCTTTGGACCTTGCAACATAAAGAAAACGTCGGGAGACGAATGGCATTCTCTGAACACACTTTACTAAAAGTCCTAACTGGGTTATTGAACAATGAACACGCAATAATAACTGCCACGATTTAACTTGAGTAAGTGTGGCAACATGACGTCAGGACCATTTATAAACATCGCTTGAAAAAGTCTCGTCGTTATTGCTGCTGTCATATTTTGTTTTCGTGAGATCGCATAGTCAGAAAAATGCTTGCAATTTCTTGTTGTGCCAGAAAAATAGAACACAGATGTTCTGTCGCACACAAAGCCGAGCTATTTAGTTAAAAGGCTGAATCTAGATGATGAAATTCCCCCAACTAAATAAAAAGTAATGTCCCAATATGGCTTCGGCCAGGAGGACGTAAAGCTAAATTTCGTCGATGAAATTCTGCTTCTGGAACAGACACATAATTTTGGGACATTAGTGGATATAAAGATGATGTAGATGGGAACGATCCTGGAGGCAATGCCCGGAGGCAGTGCAACACCAGGAGAATCCCGAACTTTTAACAATACAGATAATTTTATTGTCGTATTTTTTTAAAAGCCTGAATCTAGAAATCTTACGAAAACAAAATGTACCAAGCACGTCCTTTAAATAATTATTTTGGCTGTATGCATAGCACATGTATTTCTTCTTCTTCTTCTTCTGCGTTCCCAGGCCATATGACCATAATGGGTAAGGTACCTATGTGTCCGGTTTTCAGTTTTCACCGGTCTCCCCGCTGCGTACAGCCAACACATTCCGATTTCGGAGAAGCTCAAAGGAGAAGCATTATTTGAAAGTTTGTTTTAAGAAAAAAAAGGCAGAAGAATGGTCCAATAAGTCAGAAAGATAGATTGACAGAAAGCAAAGGAAAAAGGCAGAATCAATGATGAAAATCCGTTTAACGTTCTCCGGTCTGAAACAGACACATATGGGACATTAGTAGATATAAAGATGGTGGGAACGATCCTGGGGGCAATGCCCGGAGGCAGTGCAACTCCAATAAAGTCCCGAATTGTTAACGATACAGATGTATGAACTTGTATATAAGTAAAAAAGCAGAATCAAAGAGAATGGCAGATTAGAGGAAGTTACACGCACAGAACTTCCAGACGGTGGGTGAAAAGAAAAAGTATTTCAAATGTATTTTTTTTAATCAGATTAATTGTAAAACGTTGTTTTTGTTGTTGTTGAGCAGTATCATGAAACATATTTAGTAGAAAATGTTCTTAAATAATTCACTTAGTATCGCAACCATAAACATTGCCCATGAGTGAAAATCTAGCAATTTTAACTGAATAAATCTAATTTAAGCACATACTACAACATCATTCTTGACTATTATTACGAAAAGTTACATATGGTAAGCTAAACTTGGCTTGAAAAAACTTATGAAAATATAGATGAACTAAATGTTCCTCCCGAAACAGCAGTGAGCACTTTAGCATCCAAACAAAGCCCCGTATCGTTCAATGCCAGTTCTTCGATCTGTTCTGCCTGTTAGTGGCCTCTTTGTCTGTCTGTCTGTCTGTTTGTGTGTGTGCACATTTGCGAATGCCCGCGTATATGCTGTGTAAAAACGAAATAGAATTCCCCGGTCCCCAACCTCCCTTTCCCAAGCTCCCAAGTAGACCTGTCCAAAATCACTCCCCCTAACCCTCATCCTCAGCAGCCGTTAATCAGTGACATAGAGCTGTACTTTAGATACCCCCTTCATGTTTACGACCCTCAATCTCAAACTCGACTCCTTTCCATTCCATGAAAGTGATTCTAGGCTGATCCTAACCCTCCCTATCCCGTTACCGAGAATGGCGGAATGTTGCTTAATTCTCAGTGAAATATTTCAATGGGAAAATTTGAGGGGGCAGTTGTTTTATTTGAGAAAGGAAATAAAATCGAAATATTGTAGCACCAACTTAGAGCGTTTGAGTGTTTTCTTCAACAGTAAAATAACACCCTCATGTCTCTTTTATATTTTGAATGTCAATTTTGTCCCCCTCTTTTTCCATTTTATTGTTTATATTCTGTGTTTTGTGTTTTTCACAAAGTTTGGATTTATCTTTTTTCTTATTTTCATTGGTTTCCTGATGTATATTTCACGAAGGATTTGAAATGTACCTTTCTTTGATAATGTTTAAATCAGTCTGTTTAGTCTTGTGCTTGCCAGCCGCCATTCAGACATTCATGCATAGTACGTTGGCACAGTATAAGCTTTAAGCTTGTTGTTGCCGCTATGCTTGCTTAATATGTGTGTAATAATGTGCTTGTTGGTAAATAAAAATCATTTAAACCAACAACAACAACAAACACAGCTTAATTGTCCAGAATGTTCCACCGGAACTGAGCATTACTTTAAACTGCAAAACTCTGACCTTGACCTTATCTATTCACCCATCAGGGCCATGATCTATGGGTCTTTGGGAGCCCCCCGTGGGGAAACCGGAGGGGAGGGAGGGGTCTTTCGTACAAATAGTTCCCCACCTTCTGGAAGTTCTGTGCTTGTAGCTTCCCCTAATCTGCCACTCTTTGACTCTGCCTTTTCCCTTTGCTTTCTATCATCTACTATCTTTCTGCCTTACTAATCCATTCTCCTGCCTTTTTTGGTGAAACACTTTTTTTAAAAATTCCTCCTGCTGGGTCTGACTATTTCTTAGTTAGGCGCATAACGGCAGCATGACGCATCTGCGCTCATAATTGACAGGCAACTGTCTGAGCGATCGAAGAAGAAGAAGGTGTTTGGGAGGAGGGGGGAAGGGGTTATGGACTTGATTCCCCCCCCCCCCCCCACACACACACACCGCCCTACACACACACACCACTTTTCCCTCCCTTCTTTGTCAATTATCTCTCCATATTGTGGATTTGCCAAAGGTCAAGCTTGTCCATTAGCGGATGGTGTCCACCCACCTTTTTGTCTGTCTGCCCTTTTTTGGCCTTCTGGCGCGATGTCTTATATAACTGGTGTGTGTGTGTGTGTGTGTGTGTGTGTGTGTGCGCGCGCGCGTGTGTGTGTGTGTGTACGTGTGTGTGTGTGTGTGTGTGTGTGTGTGTGTGTGTGTGTGTGTGTGTGTTAGAGAGAGAGAGAGAGAGAGAGAGAGAGAGAGAGAGAGAGAGAGAGAGAGAGAGAGAGAGAGAGAGAGAGAGAGAGAGAGAGAGAGATAGAAAGAGAGGCTGGGTAATAGGGTAATGTTACTTGTAGGGTAACATAACTTGAAGCAGTAACTCTTATTGTTGCCATATTAACCTAACCTATTTATTTTATCCTCCAGTAACGATTTGATACATCTGACTGGCTTGGTGAGTTAGCCGAATAATATTGTGTTAATAAGACATGGCACAACGGTAAATTCTAGATTTTTGCTCTCTTTTTTTTTATCTCTAGTAATACAAGATCGCAAATTTATTTTTTAATAAAACCAAATTGAATCAACGCAAGATTGGCAAGGGAACATTTCTTTAAAGTATTCATATTTAAAGAACATGAATTTATAGGGGGTAATCTTGCATTTGGAAATGAAACAAAGCTAAATATTCCCGTGTTTAAATGATCATCCCGATCGTACTCCAAATTCAAAGGAGTCATTCAACCACGAAAGCCTAAATGTTCACAAATTCTTGAAAATGTCTTCACCAAACTCTGTTCTGAGCAAAGGTTCTAGCAGAGTTAATCAAAGAGCAAAATAACGATACGTTTACAAAATGTATAAATCAGAAGGGGAAGACTAACCCTTGGTAATAACCTAACCTTAGCTAACTTGCAGATTAACACCCCCCCCCCCCACCACCACCACCACCCACCCTCAATGTCTTGATTCTTTCCGGGTTTATTTTCAGTCTGGCCTTTAGATTCTACTATTAGCGAATACGTATTTTTAATTGTTTAAAGGATGAAAATTAACGTTAAGTAGAGAAAACGATAGAGGTTTAAGTGCCCAATCTGCAGTTAGAAAGGCACGACTGAAAAAGCGGAAAGAAGCTAGAAACTGGGGAGGGGTGGGGGGGTGGGGGGGGGGGGGGGAGGAGGGGGAGTTGCAATAATCTACATCTTTGCCCTAACCTCAACTCTTTTTTTTTCTTCGCGACATTTTGTTCACAATTAGCAGACAAATGGGACAAACTGATAATGACAAAGGTACAACCTCCTTTGCAATGGTAATAGAAAAAATATATATATAATGTGACTTTTTTTTAAAACAGCACACAGTGACATGCAAAACGAATCGAATTAACGAGCCTGTAACATTTGCAGCGTTGCACACAGACGACATAAACAGCGAGTCTAACTAAAGGGCCAGCCACACGTACGCCCACTAAAATCGCACGACTGTATGATACGATTCGATCGCGCGGTCTCCAAGAACAAATGTGATTGACGCATCGAGATCAGGTGATCGAATCGTATTGTACAGTCGTACGATTTTAGTGGACGTGTGGTTGGAGTGCAGCATAATGGTTTTTTTGCCTGTGCTGGATTGTGTGTGTGTGTGTGTGTGTAATGATGTGTAATGCCTCTAGATACTTCGACAAAGCCTATCCCTTTGCTTTCGATTGCATTGCGACATGCTGGGAACAGAGAGAGAGAGAGAGAGAGAGAGAGATGGGAGGGGGAGGAAATGTAAATGGCGGTGGTGGAGATGACGATGATGGTGGTGTCTATAGTGAAGACTAGGTCGAGTGGAAGGAGGAAGGAGAAGAAGGGGAGGATGGGTGGAAAAGGAAGAAGAGGGCGAATAAAGCAAAACTCTTTATCATATTATGAAGTAAACAAGCCGTCGCGGTTGCTATCGATAATAGCTTGTTTTTTTTTTAATGTAACAAAAAGTTTTGACAACTGCAGTGCTCTTCAGATCCTTTACATTCTCTCCATAACACACACACACTTTTCTCTCTCTCTTTCTCTCTCTCTCTTTCTGTCTCTCAGCTCTCTCTCTCTCTCTCTCTTTCTCTCTCTCTCTCTCTCTCTCCTTCTTTTCCTTGTTCATTTTCTATCATTCCCTCCCTCGTCCCCCCTCTCCTTCCTGCACATTAATATA
Organism: Phymorhynchus buccinoides; assembly: GCA_017654935.2. Classification (NCBI taxonomy): domain Eukaryota; kingdom Metazoa; phylum Mollusca; class Gastropoda; order Neogastropoda; family Raphitomidae; genus Phymorhynchus; species Phymorhynchus buccinoides. Next base: position 2,997 of record JAGGCT020001057.1, on the reverse strand, counting down.
TTCTAGCTATGTGTGTGCAAATGATGCGCACGCGCATGCATATGTGCGTGCGCCGGTGTGAGTTACTGCCGTCTTCTAGCCTGATACACCGGTTTCAAGTTCTCGTTGCCAAATGATTCATACATGCACCGGTGCAGGCGATATACATATGCACATGATCAATAGGTCTAAGCACAAAGCAAGCAAGCACACACACATATGCACACACACACGCGCACACATATACGCACATTCACACACAAGCAAGCGCGCACACACACGTATGCGCATGTATTCACTCAGAGACGCTTACAAAACGCAAGCATTGTATCTACGTTATGCAGATGCACATTCAAGCACGCACACACACACACACACACACACACAAACGGCCACGCGCGCATACACACACACGAACACACACGACCACGCGCGCGCGCACACACACACACACGAACACACACACACGTTTCTGCGTTGACCTGTCTGAATAATTCTTGCTGCACCTTTTCTGAACTTCTAGGACGATCCAGCAAGAGAGATAGAGGGACCATTTTAAAAAATAACTGGGAAACTGGAAGGCGGGGGAAAAGGCGGTCTATGTGTTGTCATGTTTGCACTCGGTTTGCCCACAGAAGAAAAAACAAAAGTCCATGAGCTTACTGACCCAGTTTTGCCGAGTTGTTTTCGTCGTGTTCACACTAACCGAGTAACCCCAATTCCCACCACGCATGCGCACATTTCATTTTGATAAAAATACGACAGTTCCGAGTAGGATCATGCATCACGCCCAACGTTGCTTGCTTGCCTGCGACTGAAAAGTTGAAGCGAAAGATTTGAGCGCTGGTGAGGCAATTTCGAATCTCAGGTTTGACTTAAAAGATTCTGCTTTGGTTGATGATAAAAAGCTTTTAAGTTTCTGGCAATATCTTCGCCCGGTGTTGGTGATGTAGCATAGGCTTTTGAGACGAGTTATTTCGTGTGGGAGAGCCAAATGGAAGGGAGTCTGGTTTGACCTAGGTCATAGTGCCCTGGTAACCCTGAACTGGGGCCCTGGCAGGGTTGTCGGGCAGAGGGAATTTTGGTGCTCAGACATGTAGGCCCTCACGTGTTGCCGAATCGCTGACAAAACAGCCGACAAACTATCACCTTGCTGATTCAGGACGGCGTGTTTGTTTGTTTGTGTCAGTGCTGAGAGGTGAAGTCTCTCTCTCTCTCTCTCTCTCTCTCTCTGACCTCATCAACTATTGTTTTTGAGAGATTACTCAACACTTTACTTTAACCACTTAACCCCCCATGGATTGACGTCATTAGTTCGGTTAAACCGTCAAAACAGATAACAAGTTGTACCGTAAACCTACTTCTTAATTATTGACGAAGTAACTGTCACAAGTCAGACTTTAACAAACAAACAAACAAACACATGTGATAAACATACAGCCACGTACAAAGTTTGCCCAATAGGGCATTTGCCACGTGAGGACGACCTGAATTTCACTGAGTTGAATTTAGAGGATTGAATTAGAAAGGTCAGCGTAACTCAGGCAGAACGAGTGCGGGCAAATTAGTAGTCTAGTATAGAGAACGGACACGCGTGGCAAATGCCCTATTAGCTATTGGGCTACCTACTGTGCTATATCATGAACTTGCCGCGCTATTGTACCCACCCACCCTCTCGTCAGCCAGGGAATGTTTGTATTGCGCATGTCTTTCAGGACACGAGTAGGAAATTATCTTTAAAATTAAAATATAAAAATAAATTAGTAAAACAAAAGCATTGTCTATGTTCGGCGTTCATAGGGATCATTATTTGATACAGGGGCATTCCAAAATTGTATTCATTAATTATTGGGCCTTTAATTTGTATATTATGCCTATCAGGGCTCCCAGGGACACCCATTTGGGGGTTTATGAAGCACTAACATTGTAAAGGACCCTCTAAAAGAATGTGCAGGGGGTCCCAGGGGTGCACTACAAAAAATATTGTTAGCATTCGCAATGCCACTGGGACCCTCTATCCCGCCTCTAGGACCCTCTATACTGTAAGTGAAGGAGTCCCTGGGATCCCTTTTTGCGGGACGATTGGGAGCCCTGCCTATAATCATAAACCTAGGTGGAAGCATGAATTCAACATGCACACACACACACACACACACACACACACACACACACACACACACACACACACACACACACACACACACACTGGCGCACGCACACACACACACACACACACACACACACACACAGACACACACACACACACACACACACACACACACACACACACACAGACACACACACACACACACACTGGCACACACACACACACACACACACACACACACACACACACACACACACACACATGAGACACATTTTGTGTTGTCTTCTACTAGGACTTCTCTTGTACTCATGCTACTACCTTACCTATCACAATTGGGTAAGGTTCTGTGAAGATGTGAATAAAGTCCACTTTAAAGAAAAACTAATCTACTCTGCACAGTGATTGACAAGACAGTGCGTGGACAAACAAACAGCAAAGTTAAAGGTCAAGTCTATTACGGTTATCGATGTAATAAATTACCGTAAGCTAATAAACATAATAACTTTGGGGGCTGCAACTACCAAAAATGTGAAACTTGGCTCAGAGCAAACGTTTCACCATTTCATGGTCAACAGAGCTGTTGTTACTCGATTGGATACACCACCTTTATCAGGTAAAAATCCACAGTAGAACATTGAAGTGTCTTAATCTTAAGACAGTAAGTGGCGTAAGAAGTACAGTAATTACAGCCCTGACATCTCAGCTTTTAACACCCCCCCCCCCCCCCCCCCCCCCACCCCCGTAAGAAGTACAATAATTACAGCCCGACATCTCAGCTTTTAACACCCCTCCCCCCCCCCCCCCCCCCCCCCCCCCCCCCCCCCCCCCCCCCCCCCCCCCCCCCCCCCCCCCCCCCCCCTATTACCATCCGCCTTTACCATTTGAATAAATGTCTGACCAAGCTGTGACGC
>JAGGCT020001056.1:0-25000 GCA_017654935.2 Phymorhynchus buccinoides | reverse complement strand
GCATAGCACTTTTTTTAATATATTCTTTTCATAAACCGAAGTAAGAACACTGGTGGGACATCATTGTTCACATTTGTTGCTGTAAGATTTGCGCAATAAAGCTGTTGTTAGCTCCTTGTATTATGTAAGAAAACAGTCACATATTTACGTAAGATACACATCTTGACATCATGTGCCATCGATGTCAGTAAGTAATAAAACTGGCTTTAGTGATCAAATTACAAGTTGGTATGTAAATGTTGTCTTTATAATGCTATTCTGATGACACAGCCACTCGTAACATACTGCTATGCACACAAACAAATAGTCAACATCAAACTAATGATAATAAATCATTTTCTTATTCAAGTCAAACAAATGTACAAGTCTTCTGCAGTCACTCATAACTCTCTCACAAGCAGTCAAAGGCACATTTTTGCTAACAGCGGTTCTGTTGCGTGTGAACACAATACATTTTTTTCTACTTATGTACAAAATGTTGATATTGCCTATGTGCATAGACAGCTGATACAATTACCAAATGTTAACTTTCAAATCTTAGAATTAATTCTTGGAAGGGGGAGGGGAGGGGAGGGGGCTAGCGTTGTGGCTGACGTGTCGACATCAACAAAATGACAATTCTCCGGATTTTGCAAAGTCCCAAATTTTCCCATGGGGATACCGGGGGATCTTCCATACAAATACTTCCCCCACCTTCTGGAAGTGCTGTGCTTGTAACTTCCTCTAATCTCTCTCTCTTTGACTCTGCCTTTTCCCTTGCTTTGTGTCATCTACTATCTTTCTGACTTTTTGGCCCATTCTCCTGCCTTTTTTTCCCTACAAAAATATTCCATACAATTTTCTCCTTTGAGCTCCTCCGAAATCGGAATGTGTCGGCTGAATGCAGCGAGGACACCTGTGAAAATTGGAAAACACACATATACGTACGTACCCATTGTGGCCTTATGGCCTGGGAATGCAGAAGAAGAAGAAGTTGAACAGGAGAGGAGGGGTTACGGGGGAGAAGGGGTACTACTAATATCCGATGAATCCACAACTCTCCATCTTTTTACGTGGTTTCTTTTAAAGACTCACTACACCGATGTGTAGTTTCCCTCTCTTGCTCGGAAGATTTCTTAAGATTTCTTACCAGCGAGAGAGGGAAAAAACCATGAAAACGCTGATTTTTACACATCAGTGTGGTGGGTCTTTAAAAAAGGATTTTTTTTAAAGATCTTGGGGATTCCTTGACAAACATTTTTTGAAGGAAATTCCACTGAAAGTGGAATGCTTTTATGCTTGGAACTTGGTCTTTTTCTATATTGAAAAACATCAAAATAAGCATTCCAAATCAATTCTTAATTGACAAATTGGTCTTTGGAAAAAGCTAATTCTTTATAATGTATTTCTTATTGGTAATTTTGGATTTAAGCTGCACAAAACCATGTAACATTCGTTCAAAGCCATTGTTCATAGCTTCAACTGCAAACAATCACAAACATAAAAAAATGACTCCACAAAAATAATTTTCTATATACAAGCACAATATCAAGACATACAATAATGAACAATAAATCACAACCTCAGTCATTTATTCAAGAATCAAATGCTGCACTCAGCTTGTGGCATGAGGAACACATCATCAAATCCTGAAACACTTGCATAATCAAATGCATCTCACGAAACTGGACAAGTCAACAGCAGACAAGATCCAGAATTCAGGGTGAGATAATTTGGTATCACAATCGAAGGGAATACTTCATTTCAGCAGTGGCCCTCCCCCTTGCGGGGGGGGGGAGCAAATGTTTAAAACAAATATTTCTGCATTGTTTAATGATCACAACTTTGTCGACTCTGCTGTCTTTGAGAAAAACGCTGCAACACAACTGGAAAGCGTCAAGGCACCCAAAATCCATGCATCACACAACGTACAACAAGCGATCGTTGGAGGTGTTGAGTTGCTGCAGCTGTCTCATCAGGTGGTCTATGACGCCGGCTTGCCGGGTGCGGATGCGGGTGACGGTGCGCTTGGATGCGCGCACGACCTGGATTTCCAGGGTGGACTTTTCCATCAGCAGTTCCCATCTCACCTCTGTGTACTTGTACGAATGCAGCATTTGCTGGAGGTAAAAAGAGAAAAATAACATGTTCACCAGAGGTGGTTTTGATACTGACGGATGACATGACAAGAAACTGAGAGAGAAAGGGGGTGGAAGAAGAAAAGAGAGAATATGAATACAAATATGAATGTTTATTGAAGGTTAATTGGATAAGAATAAGCTTCTTTTCTTTTACACCATGCTCTTGAAAATAAATAAACGGAAAAAAAGCAAAGTGAAAAATGAATGAGAATATGAGAAATCTTTAAGCACATTTGAAAAACTCATGTTAAGAATCCCAAAGTTTATATTAACAGAAACAACATCTATATCATTCACACACACACACACACACACACTTGTCATGAGGCACTGACCTTGGTTTGAGAGTTGATGATATGTACACCCACATCATTGACACCGACGTGGCACGGAATGTTTGCATTCTGCAACAAGCAAACCACACCCGGGTGCCATTAACGGCCCAGCTTTCAGGGGTTGTAAATGCAGTGTTGTGACCTTGGAAAAGACACTTTACTCCTATTTCCCTCAAGGAATCTTAGGTGTAAGTGGGAACCTAACTTCAGCTGGGGGAAGTTTCAGGCAGTTGAAAGATAAGAATGGGCCTGCATTCTAATGAATTATTAATTTACTGCCCCTGCAGCGTTACAGAACATTTATTTTAGAATGAATACTTTCTAAAATTTCAGTTTTTGCAACCAGCAATCAGGGTGCAATGGTAGAATCGCAAGCTGGTATGTACGAAGTCCTATCCTAAATTCACTTCAGAGAAAAATTAGTTGGTATTTTCAGCTATGACTGGCTCTAATCCAGAGTTGAGGTAAAATGTGGTTCATAAGAAGCTACCGTATTTTCCGGGCTATAAGCCGCTACTTTTTTCCTCAATTTTGACCCCAGCGGCTAAGACAGCGAATGCGGCTCATATGCGGATTTTCACGAATCTATTTTAGGCTGGTCGTCAACTGAATGCAAACAACTCACAAAATCCGATAAATGAAAGTAGCTGGCGCATTAGCGTTTGCCGTGATTTCGTATCTGCGGTGTGCGCTGCACCATTTTGTCAGCCGAGTTGTATGTGCGGGAAAAGATTTGTGTGTGCAAACTGTAACTGAAAATGAACTGCCAGTGCATTACTTTGTCATGTTTTGTGTTGTGCTGTGTCGTTGTGTCGAATCCAGTATGTAGTAGGTCCGTTATGGCGAAGATCACGAGTTCGTCTGCTCGTCTTCTCAGGTTCGTTTTTCTACATGTCAGTCTCTTGCGGCCTAGACACTGAATGTGGCTTTATCGTTGTTTCTCCAGAATTTTAATAAAATTCAAGGGGTGAGGCTTAGACAACGGTGCGCTTTGTAGTCCGGAAAATACGGTAAATGATTCTGTTCTTCTACGTTCCAATTAGGCTCTCCTAAACATAGATGGATTCGGTACATACACATATACACACACAGACACAGACTTGTCACGCACACACTTGCATGTCCACATAACAATTTATTCATATACATACAAGTACGATCAACACTCACCTTGTCTTTGAGAGAGAGGACACTGCCCGTGAAAAACGCAGAGCCATACACAGTGAGAGTCTGACAGTGGTTGAGAAACCTGCGTTTCAGCACCTGAAATAATTCCATGCATTTTACTGAACTGATGTCTGCAAATCTGATATAACTGTGAAAACTGTACTACATATATAATGAAAATAAACAAAAGTGGATAGCTCTCCATTTACCATCCCCCATGTTACCTATAACACCACTGCCTAGCCAAAAATGTACTTAAGGCACAGAGGAACAAACCCAGTAGATTCCTTAAAAAAGGAAGTAACAGATCCACCCATATACCCTTCACCCTCACGGAACATAACAAAATATGGCAGATAGAACCGTGTACAAACTAATCGACATTAATTCAAGAACGGCACAACCTTCTAATCTTGAATATGCTACATATAAACAACACAGATCAAATTGGTATGCCTCAAAAGAGGTTTCCAACAACAACAATCCTCTTTTTTTCTTTCTCCCTCTCTCTCTCCCTTTCTCACAAGCACATACTCCAGTGATCACATTTACTGGTAATTATCAGTAAAATACTGATTGCAAAACTATGGACTGACAATTTTTTGGCAAAGACTGATAAACTGTTTTACAGAAGCTTTGATATTATGGTTTTCACTGGGCTTTGTTTCCCTGGGACTGGTTTTGACACTGGTTGTTGTGTGTGTGGGGGGGGGGGGGGTTTTGAACTGTCACTGATGGGACTGGTTTTGAACATTCCTAACGCAACCACAGTAAGCAACATATAAATAAAAGATAAACTGTTTGAAAAAAGCTGTTTTCCATCAGCCTAGTCACTCACCTGTGCAGCGAGATCTTTGCCCTGAATGTGGTTGCTATACTCCTTCATGATCTTGCTGGCCCAGTGAGTCGAGCCCTTGTTGCTGTTCCGCATTACTGAGGTTGGGATCAGCTCTTTCAGATGACTCGCACTGTCAAATCACATAACATATATATGCATGTGCACAATTAGAAACACACATACATGCAGGCACGGTCAAACAGAAAAGAACATGTTAACAAAACTTCATAACAAAAAGACTCATTCCACATTAGTTTAGGTCAGACAGACAAAAAACAACTACTAATAATTCATATTTAAAAATCCTCCAAAGTCATTTTATATAATTATAATCTAACTCTTGTTTTGAATCAATGGCCTACAGCTGTAATTCATTGTAAAATCATAGCTACCGTTTCAAAATGCAATAATAATAAACATGGATAAATATACAATTCTGTAAAAAAAGTCCACATTATACAATAACTGTGCAGTTTCTCTCTCTCTCTCTCTCTCTTTTACACACACACACACACGCACACTTACATGCATCATGCACACACACACACATATACACACACACATGCATCCACACACACTGGACACACACACACACTGACCACACAGACTGTTTACAACTTCTGTTTGATCAATAGGTTTCAACCAGTCCCTCTGTTCTTCACCAACTCACTTGGTGAGGAATGATTTGCTCAGGGCGGTAGCATTGCCGGGGAAACGGATGCTGAACAAGAGCGTGGCAAACAGAATGACATCCTGGTCTTTGCATGGATAGAGACCACTGATGTAGTTGTGATACGCCTCGTGGAACAGCAGCTCCAAGGCTTTTGGATGGGTTATCTGAAAAAAGAACAAACGCATTGGATATCACCATGTTTCGCTCCTTGCTAAGTGATTAACTCCATAATGTTTAATGCTAACTTAGTAACTACTGTATTTTTCGGACTATAAGTATAAGGCACACCTAAATTTTACACAAAATTAAGATTTTGCTCTTATATATTCTTATTATATATAAGTCATATTATAAGGTGCAGGGGTCTGAGTCTGGGGGAACACTATCGTCTTATAGTCCGAAAAATACAGTAACTAAGGAAACTGTGAACATCGAAGATTATGTACAAAGATAGAAGGTAAACAAGAAGGAATTATGGCTGCTCGATTCACTTGAAGCAAAGTACAAAGGTAAGGTATGACATGGGCAGTGAAAAGTGGTGGTGTGGGAAAAGTGTGTGTGTTGGAGGATGTATACATTATGACATTTTAGTGATTTAATTTTGTATTGTCAGAACTTGTCATCTGACTTTGAACTGTTATTGTGTAACTGATCTGTGAGTATTTGGTGTGTGTGTGTGTGTTTTTTCATTATTTGATTTTCAGTCTCTTGCGGCTTAGATATTGGTTTTTCCAGAATTTTACTAAAATTCAGGGGGTGAGGCTTAGACAACGGTGCGCTTTGTAGACCGGAAAATACGGTATTCATGTTAATCTGCTTATGTAAAAGAAAGTTTTCCATTTTAAACTTGTTTTTTTAATGGACAATAAAGTTTTTTTGATTGAACTGAATTGAAAGGACAAAATATGGATGAGAAAGGGAGACTTTCTAAAAACCTAAAATCCAGGCAGACACCACAGCGAAAAAACCCTGAATTCAGGCATATAGCATGCAACTGGGATCCAAGGTGTGTCTGCCTACCTGTCTCTCGGTGTCCACGCTGACCTTGGCGTTGCGCCTCCACCTGAACACGGGCTCCTCGCCCCGGGGGTCAGCCTCGGTCAGCATCTCCACGGTGCGGCTGTACCACTTGCCCCGCTCCTCCATCAGCTTGTGGTCAGCCTTCAGCTGCAGCTCTGAAAGACACACCGGTCAGCACACAGCGTCAAGGTGTGCATAAGTAGATTAAAAAAAGGGTGGCGCTGCACTAGTATCAACATACTCCCCAGGAGAGCCGAAATGCCACAGAGACAAGTCTTTGACTAAAAAATACCAAAAACTAAAATACTACAGTGGAACCTCCCTTATAAGGCCTTAAAAAATCATCCAAATTGAGGTCTAATAACGGAGGGGTCCTATAAGGGAGGTAATTTTAATACTTACAAAGGGCAGTGTCTCAGAGAAGTAGGTCTTATATGGGAGGGAGTCTTATAATGGGAGGTCTTATAAGAGAGGTTCCACTGCAATAGCAAACAAAACCCAGGTGTGTGCAGTGTCTCCTCTGGTGGTTTCCTTCTGACAGCCTTACATAGATTCCTTCCCCTTGGACTGATGGTTTTGGATTCTGCGACCTGACAAACTGGGGGTGTGGCTCTTGATTTGGGACTTGAGATGAGTGGCTTGTGAGTGATGCCACAATACAGACCAGCAAAAAAAAGAAAAAGAAAACCAGGTATGAAACAGTATTTGCCCACTAACATTCAGATTTTGCTTTTGTAAAAACGTCTTCTTTCAACAACAAAAAAGGCTTGAAGAAAGCATAAATAAGAAGTGCTTCTGTATAAAGCCCTTTAAAAAAGTCTTGAAGAAAAGAAAAATGGGCAATGCTTACATACCCCCCCCCCCCCCCCCCCCCCTTTTAAAACAAAAAATAAAGCACGAAGAAAGGAAAGATAGGTAGTGCTTCTGTAAAAAGCCCCCTTTAAAAAAAACAGGTTTGAAGAAAGAATAAACGGTCAGATTAAAACTAAAAACAAGTAACCAAAAAAAAAAAAGAGACTTACCAAGACTCTTGGAGCAGATCCAAATTGTGAATATGTCGGAATATTTCATTGGAAGTCTAAATTCCTGCAACATAAAAATAATGTGATAGCCTCAGTATGCTTGGGAGAAACAAACTGCAATTAAATCTTCAGATCAGTTTTTTAAATCATTGGTGCATATTCCAAAAAATAAAGAATTCATACAGATAATATATTTTTAATCTTGAAATAGTCACCAACTTCAAATATCTTGAGGCCATTGTGATGGATGAGGGGTCGAGGAAAGAGATCCTAGCAAGAATAGCGCAAGCAACAACAGCGCTGACAAAGCTGAAAACAATATGGCAGGATAAGAACATCAACAGCAAATATAAGATCCGACTACTCCGTTCTCTCGTCATATCAACCTTCCCGTATTCGTGTGAAACATGGATCCTCACTGTAGACTTGGAAAAAAGAATTCAAGCATTCGAAATGAGGTGCTATAGAAAAATCTTGGGTATCACATTCAGAGATCGAATCACAAATGAAGATGATGACCTCCTTTCAATTGTTAAAACTAGACAGATGAAATGGCACGGCCACGAAACAAGATCATCCGGGCTTGCCAAAACCATCCTTCAAGGCACTGTACCAGGTGGGAGGAAAAGAGGAAAACCAAGAAAGCGCTGGGAGGACAACATCAGGGATTGGACGGGTCTGTCTTTTGCCAGAACTATGAGGCTAGCTGAGGACAACATCAGGGATTGGACGGGTCTGCCTTTTGCCAGAACTATGAGGCTAGCTGAGGACAACATCAGGGATTGGACGGGTCTGTCTTTTGCCAGAACTATGAGGCTAGCTGAGGACAACATCAGGGATTGGACGGGTCTGCCTTTTGCCAGAACTATGAGGCTAGCTGAGGACAGGGTCAGGGAGAAGGGTTGTCAGATCATCAGTGGTGCCCCTTCAGCCCCAGTTAATGGGGTTAACACACACACACACTTTTCAGCTTTCCACCCATACACCCATATGCTATACATATTGTGCATTTGCTACCCAATAAACAACCACTGTATTGCCCCTTCAGCCCACTTGACTGGCTAATGATTAATTTGCCATGGCTAAGTAATTTGTAATATATTTTGCAATGAACTACTCTCTCACACACACACACAGTGCGCCTTTTGAGCATTTGCTTTCCGGACCCATACTTCCCATCTCTCTGCTAGTGACGTACATATTGAGCATCTGCTGGTTGATGTCCTGCACGGTGGTCTGCATGCCGGACACCCTCTCTCTTCCCACACATAGAGACCAGTCAGGCAGTGACGTACATTGAGCATCTGCTGGTTGATGTCCTGCACGGTGGTCTGCATGCCGGACACCCTCTCTCTCACACACACAGAGACCAGTCAGGCAGTGACGCACATTGAGCATCTGCTGGTTGATGTCCTGCACAGTGGTCTGCATGCCGGACACCCTCTCTCTCTCTCACACACACAGAGACCAGTCAGGCAGTGACGCACATTGAGCATCTGCTGGTTGATGTCCTGCACGGTGGTCTGCATGCCGGACATCCTCTCTCCTCTCTCACACACACAGAGACCAGTCAGGCAGTGACGCACATTGAGCATCTGCTGGTTGATGTCCTGCACGGTGGTCTGCATGCCGGACACCCTCTCTCTCACACACACAGAGACCAGTCAGGCAGTGACGCACATTGAGCATCTGCTGGTTGATGTCCTGCACAGTGGTCTGCATGCCGGACACCCTCTCTCTCTCTCTCTCTCACACACAGAGACCAGTCAGGCAGTGACGTACATTGAGCATCTGCTGGTTGATGTCCTGCACGGTGGTCTGCATGCCGGACACCCTCTCTTCCTCTCTCTCTCTCTCTTTCTCTCACACACACAGAGACCAGTCAGGCAATGACGTACGTTGAGCATCTGCTGGTTGATGTCCTGCACAGTGGTCTGCATGCCGGACACCCTCTCTCTCACACACACAGAGACCAGTTAGGCAGTGACGTACGTTGAGCATCTGCTGGTTGATGTCCTGCACAGTGGTCTGCATGCCGGACACCCTCTCTTCCTCTCTCTCTCTCTCACACACACAGAGACCAGTTAGGCAGTGACGTACATTGAGCATCTGCTGGTTGATGTCCTGCACAGTGGTCTGCATGCCGGACACCAGCAGCAGGTGACGACTGGACCGGTCCATCAGCTGTACCTCGATTGTTAGGTTCTGAAACACCAGCAACAATGGTGTAGTTTTTATAACATAGAGAATAAATAACATATCTTATAGATAACATCTAGCAGAAGCCCCTCTTTCAGCTAGCACATTTTCCCATTCCTTTTATTAGGGAGGGGAAGGGGAGGAACAAAAGATAGAGCTGTCAACTTCTCTGCGTGAATATCGATACAAAATAATACTGTTTAATAGTTTCAATAAAATAGGATATGTTTCATCACCTGCTCTATTGTAAAATTAAACAGTTAAAAGTTGGTTCTGCTGACTCATGTCTTAGAGCACAAATTTACAAACTCAGACGATTATTTTTCCAAATCTATCAACAACAAAAAATGCAAATATAGGCAAACAACTTTCTTTTTGTTGTTGTAAAGACAAAGAGAAGTATTTAGCATGAAACAAAAGACAGTGCAGCTCCTCTCTTCACTTACTGGTCGCACTTGGGCACCCTGAATAATGTTGGCCACTTGCTGGTGCTTGAAGTTGCGCCCCGGGGCTGAAGTGCAGATGTCTATGGCACGCTTCCCATCCTTGTCTCGCAAATTCTGGAAGAGAATAACAACACAAGACACTGAACAACATAGGCTTACTCAGATCTTAAAACAGTGAGGTCAAAGACATAAAGTTATAAACTACACAAATCCAGATACATGGGTACAACTCCCCAGAACGACAATAAACTGAAAGACAGGGGTCCAGGGGCCGTCACGGGCCCCAGCAGGGTACAGGGGCAGAGCCCCGTTGGACGATTCAGGGGGGCATCGCAAGAGAGAGAGATAACGAGACAGATAGTTACAATGATGGACAGAGATAGATTGAGTCCGATAAGCCTTATAAAATGATTACATTGCCTTTTGAAAACAATATGGCATCACCGTGCTGTTTTCAAGTTAACCCGAAAGAGACTTCCAGGTTAGAACAACCAAGTTCAAAACGCCCCAAATTGCTTGTGGCTGACTTTTTGTTGTTGAGGAATTTTTAAAAAACTGAAGTTCAGTTTCTGGTAAATAAAAAAACTGAAATCAGTGTACAGGCATGGGAATTAGAGCAGACAAAAAAGACTGAAAATTGGGGTCTGGAAGCAGGCATAGAAAAAAAGAATTAAAAAAACACTGAAAATTGTATTTAGCCCTCAGAAAATGAAGCTTCTTCTGTTATCTAAGCCTTAAAAACAGTATTAGAGATAAGACTGATATATTTAAGTTCATTTTGCATTCATTTATAACCAATAACTTCAGTTTTACTCATTGGGCTTCTTTTTTTTTTTCTCTCATAAATGTCCTCTTGGACCATCAAAAAAGCTGAAACCTGCAAAAAAAGACTGAAGAGGACCATCAAAAAAGCTGAAATCAGCCCAAAGACTGACAATTCCTATGCCTGGTGTAAAACTGAAAGAGTAGCACCCATGCACATAAAGTTATGAGCTAAAATATTTAAAACTAGTGCTTTGCAGGCTCCCTTTGCTTGGCCCATGCGAGCATGTCACATACTATTTTAATCACCCGAGGAATGCGACCTGCAGCAAACACACACACACAAAGACAAAAAACAAAGGTTGAATTTAATTATGCCTACACCCTCCTTACCCCTCATGTAGCACCACCTCCTCCACCTTTCACCCTCAGCACAATCAAGCATAGCTCTCACTAATACCCCACCCCCCTTCCCGCACCACTTCTTTCCCCTTTCCATCTTCCATAAAATGAGTCTACTGCCTCCACCCCTTGCCAATTACCACCACAACCTTTTCCCTACCCCCCTCTCCCCTGGCCTGACCCCAGTAATTGTTCGCAGCATGGTAAACCTGGGAACTCCATGTGTGGTCTTAACACCCCTTTCGCCTCAACTGCTCACAGTGGGACCAGAAAAAAACAATGTGACAAAATATATTCAAATAACACTTCTGACCATTGAATCTCACTGACACCAAGAGGGTAACAACATGCTTAGTTCAGACACTAACTAAACTAAATAGAGGGACAAAAATGGTAGAATGGGGAAACTCACCAGGGTTTGGGTTTGGTGATCAAGGTAGAAAAAAACTAAAAATACTGAAAAAAGAAACACCGGTAGGTGCAGATGAACGCAATGAATTTTAATGTGAGGCCACCGACCTATACACATTTGGAGGTGCAACTAAAATATACACACGACTAAAGCAAAAGCAGGTAAAGAGCACAATGTTAAAATAAAATACTTTGACAGGCAAAAATGGATGCGGATAACCGGGAGGTGCAGATAGGACCCACACATGCCCTACCAACATGAGAACTTGACTGACCAGATCGATGGTCTCTGCCTGCACCAGGTGTTCGGCCACCTCGGGCAGGCCTTTCTTGGCCGCGATGTGCAGAGGGGTCAGCAGCTCACTGTTGGTCAGGTTGGGCGAACAGCCCGCGTCCAGCAGGATCTCCACCACATCCGTTGACCCGTACCTGTGTCAGTACAACAGGACAAAGTCCATCCACGTTAACACTTTCGCCGCCAGCCATTTTTTAGCCAAAAAAATACTATTAAACTTAACTGGGTACAGAAAAAAACAAATCTGCAATATTGCTAATTTCTCTGTGACATATATATAACATTAGGCCTATCCTTACCTCCCAAAATTAAGATAATAAGGTCTTTGCATAACAGGTCATGATTTGATGCCTTTTAGTGACATGGGTGGTAAGCCATCGTGGTGCATAAATGCGACATTGGCGGTGAAAGGGTTAAATTTCAACAGCACTTTTGTCCTGATGTTCAGTTTTAACAGTACTATGTCCTATAACCTGGGCCTCGAGACATCACAGGAGGGCAACCTCACTTTCTTTTTCTCTCTGTCTCTCATTGCTTGTCGCAAACAAATTAGTTCTATTTTATCAAGGGAAGGTATAACAAGTCAGGGAGTTATCTCCCGTTGGACCACCAGAAACGTCCGTTGGAACTTGAAATGGACCAAATAATTAAAAGGATGTGACCCACCATGCAGCGTAGTGCATGGGTGATGGAGTCTTACAATAATCAAAGGGTGTGACCCACCATGCAGCGTAGTGCATGGGTGATGGAGTCTTACAATAATCAAAGGGTGTGACCCACCATGCAGCATAGTGTATGGGTGTCCAGGCGATGGAGTCCTTCTTGGAGTGGTGGTGGCCGTGGGTCAGCAGGTTCTGCACGTGATGCACGTCCCCTTCCGCGGCACTGGCGTGCAGAGGGTACTTGTCGCGCCACCTCGGCTCCCTGCAATGTCATGGGCTTGTGTCAACACTAGTTCGCAGATTTTCATTTTACACAATTACGGTGCACATTAAGAACGGATTGGTTCTAATTTGTCACTTTTCACTTAATTTTAATATTACAGTGCATGATTGAAAGGTTTCTTGCCAGATCTTTCCGCCAATCTGATTGCTTTATTAAATCTTTTCCTTGAAATAGATTCCACACAATTAGGCTTTCCAAACAAATTTCCCCCTTTTGAAATAAACTATATAAATTACTTTAAATTTTAAGACAACTTTTTCCACTCATTGAAGTAAGTCTATAAAGTTATTCTTTTCAAACTGATTTACCTCTATGTTGAAATAATACCATAAGAGTACACTTTTCAAACTGACTTTCTTGTTCTTCAATTTTTTTAATGAAATGGGACCTTCTGAATTGAAATTTGATCCACTTTTTGTTGAAATAAAAATATTGGATAGAATTACACTTTTCAAACCGATTCTTTTAAACAGTAGGAAAAAATAATAACATTACAATATTGTATGCCAACAATGATTCATGATAATAAAAGGAGAAAAATATCCTAGGTAATCAACTGACACAGGGTTGGTGGGATGCAGAGTGATGTCACCGAAGATCGGCTTGTTGGGCCAGCCATGGTTGATGACCACCTTGTTCACCTGATAAACAGAAATGTGCACACATACATGTATGTTAACCCTTTCAACGTCACTGTCACCTCTTGGCACAATGATTTAACACCCATGTCACTGAAAGGCATAAAATGAGGGTCTGTTAACCAATTACCTTATGCTTTTAATTTTGGGAGGTAAGGATAGACCCTATTTCATGCATGTCACAGAGGAATCCCCAATTTTGCAAATGAAATCTTTTCTATACCCAGATACGTTTAATGGAAAGTTTTGGCTGAAAAATGGCTGGCGTTGAAAGGGTTAAGATGCATGTAAGGGTATATTTATGAGCGAGAACGAGTGTATGATGATGGTTGTGCAAGTTTCCACACACAACCATAACAAAGCCAGCACTATTCCCAGCTATCAAACCACAACAGCATAGAGAGCATTTACGGGCAAGCATGCAACTTTAAAAAAAAATCACATTGAATATAAGAATATATTATATACACAAGTAAACAAAAAATACAAATCCCCATCATTTGTGGCAAATTTTTAAGTGTATTCCACACTTTTCTTCAGGCCCTGTTGTGACACAAAAATCAATTACTGGAGTGAAGAATTTTTGCTTTAAAACAGTCCGGAAAGATATATCGCCAGACCATTTAAGACCGGGCACCACGAAAGGGACATTAAGTCGCTGGGCTAGTTTATCACAACAGGCTTCGAAGTAAAAAATGTCTTTTTTTTAAATCAAATTTGAGAAATGGGTATTTTTAATTTCATGCTCTCTAACAAAGTAACTTCTCATCTTTCATTTGTTTTTTTATAGGACAATCTTTGTTATAGTTTCAAAATACTCTGAAAAGTGTATTAAAAATGAGTAGGTTGATGCTTTATCTTCAACAAGGCTAAACTGTGATTTCTCAAAATGGCCAACAGTCACCTTCCAGGTGCCAACTTTAATTGCTCATAACTCTTAAACGGAAATTATTTTCAGAATGGTTCTTATGTCATTTTTAAGAGAATTATCTGAAGTTTCTAACTGTACCATTTTCTATGAATGGTCATGTTGACACTTAACACTTGCAACCCCGATTAAAATGATGACTCTACTCCCTGTAACCACCAAATTAATGTTGGTAAACTGGGCCCGAAATGGGGTACTTTGCTTTAAAATATATTAAAAAATAACTACTTGATGGATTGACTTCAAATGTTCAGGGTTTGTGTATAAATGAAGAATGTTTAACTTGCAATGTTTTTTTTGTTATGTGATATTTTTGATTTTCTGATATTGCAATTTTAACTCCAAAATACATAACGAAGTGGGTGTACGGGGGCGGTTTTAGACGGCTTGGTAGGAGAAAGTAATGGATGTCATGGGCGGAATCAGGCTGTAAGGGGCTTAAAACGTTAATGTCCCTTTCCCGGTGCGGGGGTCACATTTTCTCTAAATTTCTCCAGCAGGGAGGGGATAGAATTAATCATGATTATCCATCCACTGACCTTGGGGCTGTAGGGCAGTCCTGAGCCAAACAGGGGGTTCATGACCACAGAGTCACACTTCTCGATGGCCAGCATCTTGGCCTGAGCCTCGTTGGCAGTCAGCTGGATCTCTGGTGGCATGCTCCCCGCCTTGCCTTCCGGCGCCATGCGGCTGGGAATGAACACTGGGTTGTGCACTGTCAGATGGATGCGGTACTCCGCTCTGGGCCAGAACAGTCGCTCGATCATGCCCATGTTGTGCTTGTCTCGAAGCCAGCTGGAAGAAGGAAAAAACAACAACTTTCTAACTTTACTAGAATCATTCATAAAGATGTCAGAGTTTCAGTCTGTAAGTAAAACACACAATATTTGAATATATAAACATGCAAGGACACACAAACGAACACAGATTACACACATAATCACACACAAAGCTGTCCAAATGTATTCCTTCTATCCTCATTCTAACTTGACACACACAGGCTAACACACACACATAAGACGTGCACATTTCCTGCACACAAATATGCAACCCAGCATCAAGTTACTGGCCCAGCCTTAGATAGGCAACCTCTCTCCTTAATTAATAAAGAAGCAAACTGCATGCTTTAAGGTAATAGCCAATTATAGCAAAAGCATTCGTTACCTGGCGTCAAATTATGCATTCGTTACCTGGCGTCAAATTATTGGCTTTAGCTTAGCTAAGTCTCCTTAATTACCAGAGAAGCATAAGACTGACTTTTCCAGGTGCAGGAGCAGCGTGCGTGTGGGAGAGGGGAAGTGCACCGTGTTGCTGCTGAGGACTTCCATGACGTAATCCAGGGACCAGAACACTGGAGAGTTGTGAGCCTGCTCCACAAAACGCCGGCTCAGTTTGTCTGGAAAACAGATGAAGAAAACATCAGTCACAGCTGATAATTAAATGCAAAATTGCTTACAACTGAACTCAGCATGCATCTAGGGATATTTGTGAAGGCGCATGAGAAAACCCAACATAAGGCAAACAGCATTTTTTTTAATAGCAAAACTGCCAAAAGCAAAAAATAGTCATGCACCCTAAACATTTTAGGTGACTATTTTTTGTTTTAGCTAAAAAACAAACCACTGTTCGACTTATGTAGGGTAGTAAAACTCAAATTTCTGTTAAGAGCATAGTAAGACTGACTAAATGTAATAATTACCACAATGCAAAAGTAAACGTAAAATCTAAATCTAAAGAAAAACAAGCCAAACAAATGCAATCATTGAAAATAACGAGCTATTCATTAAGTCCACGATGATGAGGACATAGCCACACAATGACAGCACTTCACCTTGTGAGCTGATGGGCACACAGAAGAGGGAGAACCTGGACAGGGATTCCCTGCGTGCCGAGGGGGCCGACATTCTGCTCCACGACACGTGAAGAGCTCGCTCACCTGCCACACAGGATTCATCAATAAATCGATACTAGAATGCATCAATGTAGAATGTGTGTGTGCCAGTGAGTATTAAATCACGTCTGACGAAAACTTCCAGACAGCAAAGTAGGCGACCACTGTTTGATGAATTCTGGAATGCTGGGCTGGCATTTGGAGAAGCCTTGCCCTCAGGACAACACTGGTCACTCCCATGGCCAGTTAGTGAGTTACTCAGTACTGAGTTAGTGTTGGGGAAGATCCCTGAAGGCCAACTAATCCTTCTTCTTCTACCGTTGACTATCCACAGTCATCAGTTTGATTTTATGATATTATATGCGGTCGAGGTCCAATGTCTGCACTGTAGCACTGAAGGCAAGTGCAAATATCTCCTGACCTTTTTTCTACTTCTACTTCCTATTCCTAGTCATTCACAAAAGACTAAGCTGTACCACTACCAATTACCATGAAAGCATTCATAACTTCACACACACATCACATGTATACACACAGACGCATGAAACATACACACACACACTCACACACATGCATGTGCATGCACTCACACGCATACACATACATATTCTAATATTGATCACCTTTTATTAGTTTAAACCCCTTGACTGCCATATAACGTATGATCATATCACATACTGACTTCATAATATCACTGATGACATCATCAGATGAAGAGGAATAATATATGCTGGTTTTAGCTCTAAGTCTAACATAGTCAAGAGAGTTATAACTTATATCCCCAGACAATTTTTCCAGATTGGCTCTATCAGTTGTCTTTTTGATGGCATGATTTGTACAATGAATTTTTCTTGAATTTTCTCTGGCAGTCAAGGAGTTAAGTGAACATCATACATGCACACGCCACGGGGCAAGCAGGCACAAACACAAATACACACTCATGAATCAGAGATGAGAGCCTGAAAAAGTCAAAAAGGAGGGAAAATAAGGTGGAGGTTTGGGGGCCGCAGAAGGCCCCCTTTGTGGGGTCCAGGGGCGAAGCCCCCTGAAGCTGTAGAATGTTTGCTTTTAATCAATAAAAAATCATCACTCAGGACAGTTAAGTGAACATCATACATGCACACGCCACGGGGCAAGCAGGCACATTTGAGAACAGACTGATTGAGAACAAAACATTGATTGTTCGTCCAGTCGTCCTGCCGATCATCAAAAAACCTAACTCTACCCCCCAAAAAAAAACCCCACACAAATTCTCAACGGATTTACACTGATCTCAAAAATGACCCCTGGGGCCATCCAAAAGGCGGAAATCCGCCGTTCGGCGGATAAATCTCTTCTCTGATGAATATGCACACACAGTACACTGTACACACACACATGTGTAGCCAGGCTAACCAGGGGTGCCCAGCCTTGCATGCCCTCTTATCTAGATAGCTTTTGTTTTTGTTTTTCCTGTGTGCAGCATAAATTCTTTGAACCCCAGTACATATCAATAATTGGCGGTTACGGCAGGTGGACATTACCGTCCGGAAGAAGAAGTGAACACACACACACATGCTCTAACATCACTGAAAGAAACTTAAGCAAACAGAAGTTTAAAAAAACCCACCCAAAACACTACAATCTCCAAACCTTTGATGCCCCCGGTGATGGTGAACACCTGGCTCAGCACCTGCTCCCTGAGCTCCTCCTCCAGGGACTCCGATGAAAACATGGGCAGGTACTTGCCGGGGCGGGCCGACTCCGTGGCGGGGGTCTTGCTGTCGAGGAGCAGCACCTCGTACAGCCGGTGGCGGTACTCCTGCCCCGCCAGCTTGTCCTTGGGTCGCAGCACAACCAGCACCACCTCCATCCTGCCTGGTGGCCTCCCCTCCCTCCCGCCTGCCTCAGCTACGTACGCATCAGCTGGGAGCAGAGAGATTTATGAAGGTTCTATTGGTGTGATTGTGTGTGTGTGTGTGTGTGTGTGTGTGTGTGTGTGTGTGTGTGAGAGAGAGAGAGAGAGAGAGAGAGAGAGAGAGAGAGAGAGAGAGAGAGAGAGAGAGAGAGAGAGAGAGACTAAGTGTGTGTGTGTGTGTGTCACTGTGTGTGTGTGTGTGTGTGTGTGTGTGTGTGTGTGTGTGTGTGTGTGTGTGTGTGTGTGTGTGTGTGAGTGTGAGATTACTGAGAAGAGAGATCTACTCATCTAGAGAGAGAGTATTTGTGTGTAACTGTAAGTGTGTGTGTGTGTGTAACGTAAGTGTGTGTGGTGTGTGTGTACATCACTGCATACATGTGCACCTTCTTAAGTGGTTAAGAACGTTGGGTCTGTGCCGGTCGGGGTTTGACCCCGGGGGCCGCTACGGTAGCCGGATTGGCCTGACTGGAGCCATTATTTTTCTTCCTGCTGCTCCACACCACGCTGTATGTGCATATTAAAATTATCCAGTTGGCTAGCACAGCGTTATGAGTCAGATTCAGACCTGTGTGCTGGTGTTTGTGCACGAGTGTCTTAAGTTTTTAGTGTGTGCGTGTGTGTGTGTGTGTGTGTGTGTGTGTGTGTGCAAGATGATGGCGGTAGCTAGAGGCAATGTGTCTCTGGTTCGTCATTATGCCATTTCACACTGCACCCGTCCTGACTGTCGCCGAAAATACCAGCTTGCTAACGGTCCACGTGGATACCTGACGAAATGCTTCCATTGTCCGCTTCAAATCACCGACATCGTCGATTCAACTGTCCCTATTGAAAACAACAAGAAACATGGCAGCGGACAATGGTAGGCTACGACTCAAGATCTAGGTCAGCCTAATCTTCTACATCGAATGCACGTGAATTTGTCAACATTGGACGCGTGCATGAAACGACGATTCTTGTGGCTCAGGCAAGTTTTGAAGAAAAAAGAAAGTGAAATTATTGACTTTAACCGTTAATTGAGCGTTCAGCAATATAAACACAAGAACTAATGTTTGACGTTACTTTCAATTTAATGCTTGTATTCAAAACTGACATCTACGACCACCAAGTATGAGACCTGTGGAGTGAGAGCTGGACTATTTTGTGTTAACTTTTTCCAACAGTGTTGACACTTATCGTGACACAGTGCTACACATTGAAACAGTAAAAAATGATGTGCCGTGGGCCTAACGCAAACTGACTAGTCTACTGAGTTTCCTTATATTAATGCTTTCGCATTGTACCATCGATCGAGTTTCATGATACATGTATCCTATGACTCATGTTTGGTACAGTCTAAATAAAATTGTTGAGATGTGTATATATCATTATTATATGCATGTGTCTGTGTGAGCAGCCCATGTACATCACATGTGCGTCAGTCAGTTGAGACTTGAGTCTGACTATGAGTATGACCTCCAGGAAGCAAAGTTCTGCTATTTTAAAAGGTTTTAACATAACAACAAATTTACTATTAATATGAAACTCCAACTCCAAGTCGCTGCATAGCGTAAGTTTTGAAAGCCAGAGCCAAATACCTCCTAGTCCTAATTTGAGAATAATACTTTAGATCAAAGAAAAAACATGTTCCATGTATGTGAAAACTTGCCTGGTTAGATCAACTGCAGTCCAGTCCTTATCAGAAATTGAAAAACATTACAAGACTG
The DNA here is from genome assembly GCA_017654935.2 of Phymorhynchus buccinoides. Taxonomy (NCBI): domain Eukaryota; kingdom Metazoa; phylum Mollusca; class Gastropoda; order Neogastropoda; family Raphitomidae; genus Phymorhynchus; species Phymorhynchus buccinoides. Next base: position 5,308 of record JAGGCT020001056.1, on the reverse strand, counting down.
AATCACTGATTGACTAGTCATTTGAGTGAACACCAGATAAGTGGGTCAGATCATTTTAAGACAGTTCTGAAACTGATGTAGATAAAAGTGTATAGTCTATGGCAATGTTTTGGGGGACATTCTAATCACATTTAAACAGAAAACATGAAGAACAAGTTAACACACTTTCTCTTTTGCTTTAAAGCCAACAAACACCACTTCCTCAAAATAATTTTCTTCTGCAAGTAGACTAAGTATAGCAGATTGTAAAATTGAACTTCTTCCCAGGAGAACTAGGGAGATCTTCTTACTTTAAAATAATAAAAGTTCGTTTTCTTTCTTTAAAGTACCGGTATTTTGCATCAAATAAAACTTTGAAGGAGTTCTGTATAAAGTAGGTATACTTCATAAAGTATTAAAGGTATAAGGTAAGATATAATACTATAAAAGTGTTCAGCTTTTGTTAAAAATAATTATTTCTCCCAGTCTTCAAACCGGAAGAAGGTGGCAGACGACATCAACACAGAACAGTGCAACCAAAATGTGATTACACAAGTGAAGAAGATATGCCATAAAAAGTGGCACACTTGTAAAAAGCCTTAAAGGAAAGTGAAAGTTGATCAGGTGCATATCTTTCGCTTTCAAATGCTCAATATGTTTTGTTGTTTTACACACTTTTTTCTCTTACTAGTAACTCTACCACTAATATTTATGCACATTTTTTCACAAACAGGGTTATTAACAATTGGAATTCTCTACCAAATGATACTGCAACCGCAGGAACACTCAATAGTTTTAAAAACAAATTAGATAATTTTTGGGAAGATTATTGCTTCCATACTAACATAAGTATTCAGTAATTAATTAGTATGCAGATCAGTTTGCTTGTTTTTACTCTTTAAAAAAATAAAAAAATAAAAATAACAAAATCAAAAAACAAAAAGTTTTAAATTGCGTTTCCTTATAAACTAAAAGGAAATAGCAGGCTAAAGGCTATTTAAAAGCCTATATGCCGTATATGATATGATATGATAAAATAAGACTGTTTACTTTAGTCTAAACTAAAGGCTGACTCAGTCACTACGCACTAGTAGACAAGACACTGAAGACAGTCTAGACACTAGTAGTCAGTGACTAAAATTGACATTTCTTCTTCTTCGCTTTGACATCCTCCGTCAGCTTGTTGACGACTATGATGCATACAAACAGGGGTTTCCGGTATCATCTAAAAACACAAGTACTGTGGGAAAGGAACAGCTGCCCAGATGATCAGCTCCCCAGATGATCAGCTCAGGGGGGGGGGGGGGAGGAGTAGGTAAGGTAGAGGGTAGAGAGAGAGTGGCAGGGGAGGGAGCTGGAGCTCAGGGAACAGGGGCATGGGAGGGGGAAGGGGGGGCTCAGATCTGAGTTTTGAAGACCCCACCGAGGCAGATGAAATTACTTCAGGTGGAAGACTAGATTCCATTCGCACACGGCTCTTGGGAAGAAAGAGAACTTCCTGTAGTTGGTCTTAGTAGCATGAAGCAGGTATGCTGCCGTGTGCGACTCTCTCATCTGTCTGGGTGGTGGGTGAGGGACTGGCCTATGCTGAGTATTGATCACCACCTCTTCTTCTTCTTCTTTGCCTTAGGCAGCCAACTTCATCACGCTGAATATTCTGCTGCACTCTCCATGGTGGTACTTGAAGATGGTGGCCAGCCCTGCCATTCTTCGTCTGTCCTTTACTGGTTTTAGCAGAGGCCAGTGCAGATCCGTCAACATGTTGACCACACTTGATGTTTGACTTAAAACACAAAGTACACACACACAGACTATGACACACAACAATAACATACTTGTATACATGTATTTATATGGTGCTAAATCTTGATTGAAATCAAATCGAAGCGTACAGTCATACACACACAATAACAATTCACAACACATTTGAACAAAAATGCTATGCATAACATAGACAGGAAAATTATAGTATATGACAGAATATATACCTAAAAGCAAGAGTAGATAGAGAAGAAAGAAAGAGAGAAAGAGTTTCATTGATGGGAACACTACTGGTGAGTTTTGGAATTTGATTTGAAGGCAGAGAGGGTCGGTCGCTGACGGAGGGAGAGGGGAAGTTTGTTCCAGGAGATCATCCACTATCATTCCAATTTATTGGCCCATTGTGATTGTCCTGCCTTTATTTTTTGAAAACTCTCTGAGCTCCTCCGAAATCAGAATGTGTTGGCTGACTGCAGCGGGGAGACCAGTGAAAACTAAAAACCGGACACAATACGTACCTCACCCATTATGGCCATATCGCCTGGGAGCACAGAAGAAGTAATTGTGGTATATTGCCTGAAGCTGATGTATCTTGTGGGTTAATTATATATTATAACCAGAGGGCGGTGTCGCAGTCAAAAAAGTCGCTCAGTCAAATAAATCGCCCGCTACTATGAGAGTGTGTATTTGCGACAACCAGAAATTTCACTTTTTCTGTACTTGAACCATTTGCCTAACCCTAACCCTAACCCTATCCCTAACTCTAGAAAAAAGTGAAATTTGTGATTCATGCTCAATGCCGCAAAATGTCGCAAATACACACTCTCATAGTAGCCGGGCGATTTATTTGACTGAGCGACTTTTTTGGCTGCGACAGGTGGTGCCAGTCATGGAACACTGTCGCCACTTTTTCCCATCCAATTTCTTATGAAATCTTAGCATTACTGCTCAGTATCACTTTTAATTTTTATATGGTGGCATAGTACTTGAAGCTGATGTGTCATTTGACATTCGCATGTTTTAGCTTTGAATCGGCCTATCAAAGGCCTATCAACCGATCCCTAGGATCGGATAACGCTGGTCTGACACATCTGACGCAGCGCGCGCAGGCTGCTTTGAACTCACAATATTTATAAAGGAAAAGAAGGGAAAACCCGTTTCTGTGGCTGCAGCGATTTGAATACTGAACGCGCATCGAGCCTACCCTCCTTTTATAGTCTGGCTGTGCCTTTAAGCAGTTGGTGTTCATTTGAAGGCTGTTTCTATTTATACTAGGAAACAACTTTGTTAAAATGGGTTTGTTGGTGGTGTTGATGTTCCTGTCTTCCACAATGATTACGGTTTTCTTCTATGATGACCTAAGGATGATTCTGCATTAATCTTCCACCATCTTTCGATGTTTTTATAAAATAAAAAAAAATGGTTAACACCCTGCTTTATATCCAATGCAGGTTTTGTTTTTAATTGGCAATGCTGAGCAGCTAGCACGTAAGTCATATTTGTAGAATATTCACGTGACTAGTTTGAGGGCAGTGACTTACTATTCTATTAGAGAATACTTGTGTCAAGGGCATACAATTATTTCACAAAGAAAATATGAATAAATGAAAACGTGAGTGTGAAAATTCTTTCATAATTTAAGTTGAATCTTAGATCCTTAGACATGCACACACACATGCTTGTGTGCATTACTGTAAACCCCCCACAAAAAAACATGCCAAAAAAAAAAAAAAAAAATTGGGTGGCGCGCCTCTGGCTGCGACGCGCTCTCCAGGTGGGAGCAGCCCGAATTTCACAGAGACGCCTTGTGACTATAAAGTACCTAATACCTAATACCTAATACAGTGCATGTACACACTTTTTTGGAGGGGGTAGGCCAGGATGGGGGGATGGCCTTATTGTGCCTTATCTGTCCTTCTCTCACAAATCAATGCCATAGTGAGTCACTGGGGCATTGCACCACATTAACTGTTGAAACCAGGGATTGTTCCAGTTTTATCTGTATAAGTATGCCAGAGTTTCGTGACATAATCCCTTTTTTAGATCATAGTAGATGTATGAATTGTGGTCGACATGTATGCAAGCTGGATATTAATTGTCACACAATTACATTTAAAGAGTGTTTTTTTTTAGATAGTGTTGATGAATGAAGATGGAAAACAGGATACAGTGGAGTTTCTTAACTGTTGGTATTTTATATGTATTGATTAATCCACTAAACAATGAATTGCACTTTTGCAGTTTAACATTTGTAAAATTATGTTTTGAAAAGAGGCAGAGAGACAGACAGACAGACAGACACACACACACACACACACACACACACACACACACACACACACACACACACACACACACACACACACACACACAGTGACACACACACACATGCACACACACATGCACACAGTGAGAGAGAGGGAGAGAGAGAGAGAGAGAGAGAGAGAGAGAGAGAGAGAGAGAGAGAGAGAGAGAGAGAGAGAGAGAGAGAGAGAGAGAGTATAAATACCAAGGACAATTACCTCATTTTCTTTTTCTTCACACATGTGATTCCATATCTAATTCAGTAATTACCTCGAAAGTATGTCAGGACAGAAGTTAGTAGTTACTCATTCTCAGCACTGTTAGGTACTGTTAGTGTGTCCTGTAATTTAAGAAGTGTGTGGACATGCATGACAAAGATAATAAGCTAGTGAACAATTTACATGTGTTTAGGAGGAGAATGAAGTACATGTACTAGGACTAGTAGAGCTCTCTATTTTAGCTGTTGGGTGAAGCAGTATACACACTGTGTCATTTTCGGATTTGTTTAACTGTGACACTGATTTGGGGGGGAAATTTGGAGAGAAGAACATAACATAGAAAGTTGATAGAGGAATTTGCATTGTAGATTTTTTGTTTTTTTTTAGCAGAACATGGTGAGTTGTTGGTAAGGTGTGGATACAGGTATTTTTAGTTGTACAGAATGTATTGAGTTCCCTTGCAATGGCTATTCATACAGTTTCTTTCTTTGATCCTTGAACCTTTTACATGTTTTGCATTGTCAGTGTGTGCTGTCTTTGAAATGACTGTATTTTTTTTATATTTTGAGTTAGTTGAGAGAGAGAGAGAGAGAGGGGGGGGGGGGGGGGTAGAAAAAGAAAAATAGGAGGAGGAGGAAGAAGAAAATGAATGAGCGAAACCCTAGACAAAAATATAACAATGTATTTATATTTAAGCTTTAGGCAGAGTATCTCTACTACAGTTGTTAGTTGTTGCGTTAATTTTAAGTCACTGCATGTATAATATTTCTCATAAATTTGCCTCATGACCAGATTATTTTGGATCAGCCTTATTTTTTTCCGTATCATAAACTTAGGCGTTTCCCCCTTTTGTTTTACCCATTCCTTGTATTAATACTTTTGTTGTTGTTAGTTCATTGACCTAAATCATTATAAAGTTCCAATGACATTATCAATGGAACAAATAGTTATTGTCTGACCACAAGTTGGACTAACAGTTGGACTAACAGATTGTTCCCCCTATTCAACAGAATGAAAACAAGGTGATCTGATAGTATGTCATAAAC
>JAGGCT020001055.1:20000-25000 GCA_017654935.2 Phymorhynchus buccinoides | reverse complement strand
CGTCCCTGGTTGATTTGCCTGTCCTGGTTGATTTGCCTGCGCTGGTTGATTTGCCGTCCCTGGTTGATTTGCCTGCGCTGGTTGATTTGCCTGCCCTGGTTGATTTGCCATCCCTGGTTGATTTGCTTGTCCTGATTGATTTGCCTGTCCTGGTTGATTTGCCTGCGCTGGTTGATTTGCCGTCCCTGGTTGATTTGCCTGCGCTGGTTGATTTGCCGTCCCTGGTTGATTTGCTTGTCCTGGTTGATTTGCCTGTCCTGGTTGATTTGCCTGCGCTGGTTGATTTGCCGTCCCTGGTTGATTTGCCTGCCCTGGTTGATTTGCCGTCCCTGGTTGATTTGCCGTCCTGGTTGATTTGCCTGTCCTGGTTGATTTGCCTGCGCTGGTTGATTTGCCGTCCCTGGTTGATTTGCCTGCCCTGGTTGATTTGCCGTCCCTGGTTGATTTGCCTGTCCTGGTTGATTTGCCTGTCCTGGTTGATTTGCCTGTCCCTGGTTGATTTGCCGTCCCTGGTTGATTTGCCTGTCCTGGTTGATTTGCCTGTCCCTGGTTGATTTGCCGTCCCTGGTTGATTTACCGTCCCTGGTTGATTTACCGTCCCTGGTTGATTTGCCGTCCCTGGTTGATTTGCCGTCCCTGGTTGATTTGCCGTCCCTGGTTGATTTGCCTGTCCTGGTTGATTTGCCGTCCCTGGTTGATTTGCTTGTCCTGATTGATTTGCTTGTCTTGGTTGATTTGCCTGTAGTGGTTGATTTGCCTGTACTGGTTGATTTGCCGTCCCTGGTTGATTTGCCTGTCCTGGTTGATGTACCATCCCTGGTTGATTTGCCATCCCTGGTTGATTTGCCTGTCCTGGTTGATTTGCCATCCCTGGTTGATGTACCTGCCCTGGTTGATGTGCCTGCCCTGGTTGATGTGCCTGCCCTGGTTGATGTGCCTGCCCTGGTTGATATGCCTGCCCTGGTTGATATGCCTGCCATGGTTGATATGCCTGCCCTGGTTGATGTACCTGCCTTGGTTGATGTAAATGCCCTTGTTGATATGCCTGCCATGGTTGATGTACCTGCCATGGTTGATGTACCTGCCCTGGTTGATATGCCTGCCCTGGTTGATATGCCTGCCCGGGCTGATGTACCTGCCATGGTTGATGTACCTGCCCTGGTTGATTTGCCTGCCATGGTTGATGTGCCTGCCCTGGTTGATGTACCTGCCATGGTTGATGTGCCTGCCCTGGTTGATATGCCTGCCCGGGCTGATGTACCTGCCATGGTTGATGTACCTGCCATGGTTGATATGCCTGCCCTGGTTGATATGCCTGCCCTGGTTGATGTACCTGCCCTGGTTGATTTGCCTGCCATGGTTGATGTGCATGCCCTGGTTGATATGCCTGCCCTGGTTGATGTATCTGCCCTGGTTGATATGTCTGCCCTGGTTGATTTGCCTGCCATGGTTGATGTATCTGCCCTGGTTGATATGCCTGCCATGGTTGATATGCCTGCGGTGGTTGATTTGCTGGTGGTGGCTGATTTGCCTCTGCAGGTTGATTTGCTGGTGGTGGCTGATTTGCCTCTGCAGGTTGATTTGTCCGCCGTGGTGTGGGGAAGGCTAGCCATTGGACGTCGTGTAGCGGATGAGTATGTTCAACCATGGGGTTCTCAATTCTTGGGGGGTGGGTCGTGGTTGTGTACACCTTTCCAGTACAACCATCAGTTATGCATTTCCACATGTCTCTTGCGCTGCTGGCCCCCTTTAAGTAGTGAAGATGACCCCGATAGAGCACCAGAGGGCTACCCCGTCTTCTTCTTCCTCCGTAAACGTCGTTGCCGATGTGTCTCCTTGCCGTGTAAAACAGGACGTCCTGTTGCGGGCGATGCGCCATCACAGACTGCGTTTCAGTCACCTACCCTCTTCTTTGGTAATCTCAAATGTGAGAGGGAAATTCCTTCGCTCAGCTGCAGTCGCCTTGGCCTGGTAATCGTACAATGTGAGAGCAAAAGAAACAACCCTGCCTTTTCTGTTTAAACAACTCACTTTTCGCATCTGTGGGGTGTTGGGGTTCTTTTTCCGTGAGGGCTTTTTCACGTGCAAGTTGTGTAAACCTGTCAGAGTTTAGCAACATAGCGTTGCCCTGGCCCGTGATTGAATGTTGATTTGCTTATGCATATTGCCCTCTGACCTGGGGCGAGTTTCTCTAGATAACGGTCGCCGCGCGAATAACGCTCACGGCAAACGGGGCCTAAGAAACACTTTAGAAAGCGTTTGCGGAAGAATAGTTTCCTGATTGGTGTAAATGGAGTTAACCCTTTCACCGCCAGCCATTTTTTAGCCCCAAAATACCTTTAAACTTAGCTGGGTAGAGAGACAAGATTAACTGCAATACTGGGAATTATTCTGTAACATTAGGCCTACCCATGCCTCCCAAAATCAAGAAAATAGGGTCTTCAGATAACAGGCCCTGACTTGATGCCTTTTAGTGACATGGGTGTTAAGCCATTGTGGTGCATAAATGCGACATTGGCGGTGAAAGGGTTAAGGGGCGCAACTCCTACTATTGCTTAACCTGCATTATTTTGCTGTTTGATTGCAGACACAAACTAAGGCCGGGTTCACATTAGACGCGTAAGTTCCGTACGGAAAACCCCAACGGTGTGGAAGAAAGAAGGCCCAGGTTACGCATAGAGGGGAAATTCGGACACAAGGCAAGGCAAGGCAAATGTTTTATTTCATACCCACTTGGGGCACAGACATATAAAACAAAGTACACATATAGTTAAACAATCGAACATCAAAACACAACATGTCTATATGATTCTGTCGACACGTGCGCAAATCATTTCTCTTCTTTGTTTCACTTATCAATGGATTGCGCACGGGTTTCCGCATGGGATATCCGCTTATGTGTGTACACGGCCTAAATTAAATTCCAAAGCAGTACGCAACTAATTGTTTACGAACTTTTTAAAAAATTTGTGTTCTAATATATTTGTTTTCTCTCGAGAACAAATCAAGTATTTTCATCTACTTTCAATGTGAGCGGGAAGTCATTTCCCGACTCGTTGGCCCACGATCTAAATAAGAGTGGAATACTATCGACAGTAACACTTTAATAACACAGAACTGTTCAGGCCTTACGTCAACGAACCGGTAATTGAAGAGAACATAATAATCACTTCTTGGCATGAGACGAGCCCGTCTTGCTTGACGTCCAGGAACCATCACTGACTCTCTGCGATGCTTTCCCAGACAACATCACGTCCGTCAGAGCTTTCCTGAATCGCGACCCGCTCAAGCAGTAAAGAAAGAAGTTGACGCAGTGATTGAGGTACAGCAGGTAAAACGTTAGAGCGAAGATCATGCCCCGCTTAGCTTCTTCCAAGGGATTGTTTTCGAAAGTCTGATTCGACTTGAACGCTTGGTCGACGATGGTGTGAGGCATGGTGCAGGATATGATGCTGATGGAATCAACGATGAGCATCACAGATAATTGTCGAAACTTGGGGGACGAGGAGGACGAGGACGTTTTCCCTGATTGTGTACCTCCTGTAGTGAAGAAAAAAGAGAGATAGAAAAGTGGATGATAAGGTCGCATCATTGTAGATTCTTCAAACCCCTCATGTTCACGAGCCTAAATCTCAAAATCTGCTTCCTATGCACCAAGTTAGTCCTAGGCTGATTAACTCTATCTCTTTCTCAAAACATGACAAAATGTAGCTTCTCAGTAGTGGGTTTACTCAGTAAAGGTTTCAATGCGAAAGTGTGTGTGTGTGTGTGTGTGTGTGTGTGTGTGTGTGTGTGTGTGTGTGTGTGTGCGTTGTACGCTGCGTGTGTGTGCATCATTGCGTGTGCGCGGTGTGCGTGTGCGCGTGTGATTTGAAGTGCGTGCAATGCGTGCGTGCGTGCGTGCGTGCGTGCGACAATNTGTGCGGCGTGTGTGCGTGCGACGTGTGACAAATCTGCATAAGTGCCGCAAATTCCTTACGGGAATCCACCCACAGTCCGCCCCCCAAAAGTCTGGAAGTAACAAATATGAAAGAGTGTGCATATACACTCGGAAACCAGTCCGCTTATTTCTGACTTTTTAAAACTTTTTTGTTGCAGATTGCGGATGGCATATGTGCATGGTGTTCCCGCGTATATAATGTGCACACACCCTAATTCTTCTGTAGCTCTAGCTCTCAACCCCCGGCCAAAAGCACCTACGCAACTAATTGTTTATGAACTTTTTTAATAAAAGGCACGTGTTCTAATATATTTGTTTTCTCTCGAGAACAAATCAAGTATTTTCATCTACTTTCAATGTGAGCGGGAAGTCATTTCCCGACTCGTTGGCCCACGATCTAAAGTAAGAGTGGAATACTATCGACAGTAACACTTTAATAACACAGAACTGTTCAGGCCTTACGTCAACGAACCGGTAATTGAAGAGAACATAATAATCACTTCTTGGCATGAGACGAGCCCGTCTTGCATGACGTCCAGGAACCATCACTGACTCTCTGCGATGCTTTCCCAGACAACATCACGTCCCTCAGAGCTTTCCTGAATCGCGACCCGCTCAAGCAGTAAAGAAAGAAGTTGACGCAGTGATTGAGGTACAGCAGGTAAAACGTTAGAGCGAAGATCATGCCCCGCTTAGCTTCTTCCAAGGGATTGTTTTCGAAAGTCTGATTCGACTTGAACGCTTGGTCGACGATGGTGTGAGGCATGGTGCAGGATATGATGCTGATGGAATCAACGATGAGCATCACAGATAATTGTCGAAACTTGGGGGACGAGGAGGACGAGGACGTTTTCCCTGATTGTGTACCTCCTGTAGTGAAGAAAAAAGAGAGATAGAAAAGTGGATGATAAAGTCGTATCAACGTACATTCTTCAAACCCCTCATGTTCACGAGCCTCAATCTCAAAGTCTGCTTCCTATAGTTTTATGAAGTTAGTCCTAGGCTGATACTAACTCTATCTCTTTCTCAAAACATGACAAAATGTAGCTTCTCAGTAGTG
>JAGGCT020001055.1:0-15000 GCA_017654935.2 Phymorhynchus buccinoides | reverse complement strand
TTGTGTGTGCATCATTATACTTAGCTGAGTTTTGTTTAATAATAAGACAATATTAATTTCAATTGATGGGTGCGTTTCGCGTGTCAATGTCGCGTTTTGCGATTTGTTTTTTTTTGCTGGGTTATTTTATTTATTTGTTTATTTTTGGCGTGTCTTTCATTATGATAATTGGACGATTTGGGTTGTTTTCGTTCATGGGTTTCTTTGTTGGTTTAAATCTCTAAAAAAAAAATTCACTTCAAATCCATTGTTGGGACATCACAGTCAGGCTGTGGAAGACTCAGATCTAGACTGTGGAATCCCATATCAAGGACTGTTGATTGTGAGATTGGCCTGTGTCAATAACTCATCGACATAATATATGGAAAAGTGCTTAGCGTTAAAAAGAACAAAAACGAAGGACTAAAAATGATCAAGAAGATGATAGGGTGAGGAGAAGAAGAAGAAGAAGAAGAAGAAGAAGAAGAAGAAGAAGAAGAAGAAGAAGAAGAAGAAGAAGAAGAAGAAGAAGAAAGAAGAAGAAGAAGAAGAAGAAGAAGAAAAAAAAGAAGAAGAAGAAGAAGAAGAAGAAGAAGAAGAAGAAGAAGAAGAAGAAAAAAAAGAAGAAGAAGAAGAAGAAGAAAAAAAGAAAATAAAAGAAGATGAAGAAATACAAAAAGCAAAAGAAAATGTTTGTAAATATGTGAGTGCGCGCGAGCATGCCTGTGTGTGTGTGTGTGTGCGCGCGCGCGCGCGCGCGCACGTGTGTGTGTGTGTGTGTGTGTGTGTGTGTGTGTGTGTGTGTGTGTGTGTGTGTGTGTGTGTGTGTGTGTGTGTGTGTGTGTGTGTGTGAGTGTGCGCGTGTGCGTGTGTGCGCGCGCGCGCGCGCAAACAAAGCAAAACAATATAATGAAATAATGATAATAAAATAATTATGATTACACCAACTAACATACGTTAGCCAAAACAAGGAATGTCCTCGACTGATCAGAGAAAGACTGTCTGTTTAAAGAAATATAGTCGTCTTATGTCTGCCAGTTCAATTCACATCCTAGCCTTTGGGTGATACACCTAAACACCCTTGACTAGAGTGCACATCCTTCACTGGGATGCACACCCTTAATCGCTGGGGTGCACACCCTTAACACTGAGACATGTCTGCCGCTCGGCGACTAAATCCCACGTGGATAGCCCCATGTCCTCCTTTGGTCCTTTGAGTGATACACAGATCTACACACTATTTACCAGTGGGGTGCACACACAATTGGGAGTGATTCAATACAGTATTGCACGAGATATAAGAGGGTGAATAAAAACGAAAACATGTCTGTCGATCGGCGACAGCTTGTTCCCGGGGCATAATTTATATTTCGAGGGGTGACTGCCAGAACGGTCTACCTCAAAAGGAATAAAGAGCACAGATGGGCAGTTCTGGCAGTCACCCCTCGATGTCAAGGTATTGTACTCTAAGTATTACACCCTCACACAAAATTTGAAGGGACTCTATCTTATAGTTCACGAGATACAGCTCAGACAAGAAATATATAGCGCACAGAAGGAAATGTCGGTTTTCAAGGTCACTCTTCAAGATCAAGGTCAGCATGCCAATATGTTTTGCTCGGGTGTCTTCTACTCTAGGGAATACACAACCTCACACAATCTGAAGCGCTTCTGGGAAATACAAATGTGGAAAATATGGCTTAAAACTCAATTTCAATACCCCTACCACTTTCAAGGCCTACCGATCCCCCTGACCTTGAAATTGACCTTGATCGGTATGCCATAATCCGAACGAGAATACGCCAGTGCATTTACATGCCAAGGTTGAAGACTCTAAGTCCAACACTATAGAAGTTATGGCCCTTTAAAGAGGTACAGTTTTCAAGGTCATACGCCAAGTTCAAGGTCACGACGGCGATACTTTATGCGCCGAAGCCTTGTCTCACGGTGACACACCACCACACAAAATTGGAAGCGATTCCGTCAAGCGGTTAGGGAGATATCATTGGGACAGTTAGAAAAAAGCAAAATCCCACGTGGCATAATTAAGTTTTTTTGTACTGCAATGTCTTCTACTCTTCTTTTTACCCCCCCCACACACAAAATTTGGAGTGATTATAAAATAATAGAGTATTTCACGAGATATAGGAGGTGCGCTCGGCGACATTGTATTTCCGATGGATAATTTATGTACGAATGTGCTACACTGTTTGTCTCACATCCGCACACAACTTTTGAAGGGATTCTGTCTTCTAGTTCACGAGATACAGCTTGGACAACAACAAAATATAGCGCAAAGAAGGAAATTTCGGTTTTCAAGATCACACTTCAAGGTCAAGGTCAGCATGGCGATAATTTATGCTGGGATGTTTTCTACTCTAGGTTATACAGTACCACACACAATCTGAAGCGTTTCTGTCAAGTAAAAATGTGGAAAATACGGCTTAAAACCTAATGTGTAGACCCCTACCACTTTCAAGGCCTACAGATCTCCCTGACCTTGACCTTGATCGGTATGCTATCATCAGAACGGCCATCAGCCAAAGTACCTAGAAGCCAAGTTCGAAGTCTCTAAGACCAACTGTGTGGAAGTTATGGCCCCTTAAATATGTTCGGTTTTCAAGGTCATACGCCAAGGTCAACGTCACGATGGCGATAATGTATGCGCGGATGCCTTTCCCGCATGGTGACACACCACCACACAAAATTTGAAGTGATTCTGTCAAGCGGTTCGGGAGATATCCATGGGAGAGACAGAAAAAAACGGGGGGGAAACAAGCAAACAAAAAAAGAAACATACACGAACGAATTAATATTCTTTTGCGATCGTAGATCGGCAAAGGACACAAAAGCAAACAAACACGCAAACAAGCGCATCGCCGAGCGGCAGATATGTCCTTTGCCGGCTACGCCCTGTACCTGCCCCGCCCTGTACCTCCCTTCCCCCTCACATGTTAGGCCCCCGTCCTCCTTGTGTCCTTTGGGGGATACACCTACATACCCTTGACAGGAGTGCAAATCCTTTTCCGGGATGCACACCCTTAATTGGTGGGATGTAGGCCTACACCCTTAACACTGAGACATGTCTGCCGCTCGGCGACATTTAAGCCCCACGTTTTGTGCTACGATGTCTTTTACGTTTAGTATTAGACCCACACCTTTACCGGGATGTACACCCTTAATTAGTGGGGTGTACACCCTTAATGGGGTGTACACCCTTAACTCGGAGCCATGTCTGCCGCTCGGCGACATTAAAATTCCACGTGGCATAATTTGTACTGCAATGCCTTCTTTCTTTTTTACTTATTTTGCGGATTGCGCACGGTTTTCCGCACGGAATCTCCGCATATATATGTACACAGCCTTATGCTTGATGCCTGATTGGTTCGCAACAGTGTGTGGTTGTGGGATCGGGTCCCATAAAGTGTTTCTATATTTGTTTAGATTTGTTCTGGATCCAGGGTTCGAATCCTCAAGCACAGGATACATTAAACCCTGTCTACTCTAAAGGCCCAGCCACACTGCATACGATTTGACCCCAATACGATGCGATTGTGACGGTGTCGGAGAGTCATGATGCACGTGAAAAATACTTCCGTCGAAAAATAACTCTCCTGTTTTCGTTCACTAGGGGAAGACGGGGTAAAAAGCGCATGGGCGGGTAAGAAGCCCACCCCAATTATCTCATGAAATAAAGAAAACTTCAGTCAAATTTGCCCATGAGACGAATGCTAGACATTAACGCTCGTCTCATGGGCAAAATGAGACTGAAATTTGCTTCATTTCATGAGATTATTGGGGTGGGCTTCTTACCCGCCCATGCGCTTTTTACCCCGTCTTCCCCTATACTCATGTAGACCGCAATACAGAAATCAAATCAAATGTCCGATACAAAAATAAGGTATTTTGTCACGTTCGTGCAGGGGAGACTACAGATATAGCGAACATAACTAGTAGGATTTCATCAGATTTATTTAGACAGTAGAATGTCACGTCAATCATGCCTCGCAAAAGTCAAAATCGGATCGTAGTGAATCGAATCGTATGCAGTGTGGCCGGGTCTCAGAGTTTGATGACTTCCCTGTTCGTATTCATGTGAAATGTTCAAAGTTAAAGCACAGTACAACACAGATAACAGCAATTTGAATAATTGCATTGTATTGTACTGTATTGTATTGTACTGTATTGTATTGTATTGTACTGTATTGTATTGTATTGTATTGTATTGTATTGTATTGTATTGTACTGTATTGTATTGTATTGTATTGTATTGTACTGTATTGTATTGTATTGCATTGTACTGTATTGTATTGCATTGTACTGTATTGTATTGTATTGCATTGTATTGTACTGTAATATACTGTATTGTATTGTATTGTATACTGTATTGTATTGTATTGCATTGTACTGTATTGTATTGTATTGTACTGTATTGTACTGTATTGTATTGTATTGTATTGCATTGTACTGTATTATACTGTATTGTATTGTATTGTATTGTATACTGTATTGTATTGTATTGCATTGTACTGTATTGTATTGTATTGTACTGTATTGTATTGTATTGTACTGTATTGTATTGTATTGTATTGTATACTGTATTGTATTGTATTGTATTGTATTGTATTGTATTGTATTGTATTGTATTGTATTGTATTGTATTGTATTGTATTGTATTGTATTGTATTGTATTGTATTGTATTGTATTGTATTGTATTGTATTGTATTGTATTGTATTGTATTGTATTGTATTGTATTGTATTGTGTATTGTATTGTATTGTATTGTACTGTATTGTATTGCATTGTACTGTATTGTATTGTATTGTATTGTATTGTATTGTATTGTATTGTATTGTATTGTATTGTATTGTATTGTATTGTATTGTATTGTACTGTATTGTATTGTATTGTATTGTATTGTATTGTATTGTATTGTATTGTATTGTATTGTACTGTATTATACTGTATTGTATTGTATTGTATTGTATACTGTATTGTATTGTATTGTATTGTATACTGTATTGTATTGTATTGTATTGTATTGTATTGTACTGTACTGTATTGTAATGTACTGTATTGTACTGTATTATACTGTATTGTATTGTATTGTATTGTATTGTATTGTATTGTATTGTATTGTATTGTATTGTATTGTATTGTATTGTATTGTATACTGTACTGTATTGTAATGTATTGTACTGTATTGTACTGTATTATACTGTATTGTATTGTATTGTATTGTATACTGTATTGTATTGTATTGTATTGTATATTGTATTGTATTGTATTGCATTGTATTGGCTTTCTGGTCACAGAGTCTGAGATTACGGCTGCTCCCATCAAGAGAGCATGCCACCGCTAGTGCAGCTTTTCTCTCTCTCTCTCTCTCTCTCTCTCTCTCTCTTCTCTCTCTCTCTCTCTCTCTCTCTCTCTCTCTCTCTCTCTCTCTCTCTCTCTCTCTCTCTCTCTCTCTCTCTCTCTCTCTCTCTCTCTCTCTCTTTTACACATTTATGAAATAATGTACTAACCTACTGAAACAACAACCATGTATAAGAGCCAGTAAAACGTGAGTCCATGCGATGCAAACTCCAAATTCTATTAAGTTTTGTTTCTCCTCATTCTGAGAAAGGGTAGCTTTAAGATTAAGATTAAAATTATAGCCCCGTCGACAACTAAGGCCATGTCAGGGCTGTCACCACGCTGAATCTTACCACGTATTAAAAAGGAATAAAAACACAAGGCAAAAACAAAATCAACGTTTTATGTTAAAAAAATTCATTAGTAAATCAAAAGTTAGCAAGTAAAAACATGACACGTCTAGAATGAAAAATATCTCAGTAGCTTAAATCAAGTGAAAAATATGAATCTCTTTCAAGGGTAGCTTTGATAGAAGCCAAATCGTTTGTTTTGGTGTGTGTGTGTGTTTGGGGTGTGTTGTTGTTGTTGCTAATGATGATGATGTTGTTTTTGTTTCTGACAATAAACTAAAACAAAATACGACCAGCCGCCGTGGCGTAGTGGTTAGCGTCGCGGACTACTGGCTGGGAGGACACGGGTTCGAATTTTCGGTCCTGGACCGACTCCTACCCAGAGTGAGTGGCTATGGGCTCAATGGGAAGACTGAAACCACACAGTCGAGCTTCATCCGCTTAACGGATGCGATTCTGAGAGTGTTGCTCCAATTCCAAGACCAACACTGCAGGTGTCTGTAGTTCTCGGGCCTGGTTAACGCTGGGATATCATTATGAAAGGAAGCGTAGAATACAGCCCTGTCATGTAGTATCAGACCGACACGGAACTCCAAAGCATCATCATCATAGTCATCCGCCTCACTTCCATCAATCATTAAAAAAAGAACAATGTCTCAAATTCTGTGGCTTTGCATGCCCTGCTCTCATGGTGAACTCAGATTCGGTTTATAATCCAGTCTATGCCTTGGTGCGTTCGGGTCAAAGTCATGGGGATCAGTGTGTTCTGGGGAGCTGTCGGTGAACGATCGTGGTGGCGCCCTCTGAGGAGGACCTCACTCACGCTCGCTCCGCGACTAAGAGAACAGTGTCGTCAGTAGGGGGCTTAGTAGGTGGTGTCCTGAACAGGCTCCACTGAACTCCACCGAAGTGACTCAGCAGAAGTGCAGTGTCTCCTCGGTTGGTTGCATCCTGACGGCCTAACACAGATTCGCTCCCCTTGGACTGCTGGTCTCGGATTCTGCGACCTGAACAAGCTGGGGCGTGGCTGCGAATTGGGATTCGGTATGAGCGGCGTGTGAGTAACGCCACTGTACGGCCCAGAAGATGGAACAGCAAAAAAAAAAAAAATTCAAACCAAGATGCCCTTGGTAGAGTAGGACCTCAAATCAAGACAACTGTGTGGTAGCTACTGTTTAGTGAAATGAAGACAGTTGTGAAGGAAGAAATGTTATGTAGTTCACTTATACTAATACTATTACTAATAGACAAGGAGTAGCGTCGCTTCGTCTTTGTTTCTTTCTCTTCTATATTTCCTTTTTCTCTTTTTCTTAGTTTTTTCTTTCTTTCTTTTCCTGTACTTCTTTCTGTCTTAATGTGCGAGGTGTTTGCCTTTCCTAATCAATTTCTTATGCCCTTAGGTTAAAATCTAATTAGTGTTTATTGGAGAATGGTGATAGGCCTATGTTCGGGGAGGGAGAGAGAGAGAGAGAGAGAGAGAGAGAGAGAGAGAGAGAGAGAGAGAGAGAGAGAGAGAGAGAGAGAGAGAGAGAGAGAGAGAGAGAGAGAGAATGAGAGAGAGAGAGAGAGAGAGAGAGAGAGAGAGAGAGAGAGAGAGAGAGAGAGAGAGAGAGAGAGAGAGAGAGAGAGAGAGAGAGAGAGAGAGAGAGAGAGAGAGAGAGAGAGAGAGAGAGAGAGAGAGAGAGAGAGAGAGAGAGATGCTTACCCTTAGTGGTTTGCCAAATTATTACACGCATAATTATATAGACAAACATAAATTTTCTTCATCGATTGAATGCGACATTGCTTGTGTCACACACACACATGCACACACACACACACACACACGAACGCACGCATGCACGCGCGCGCACACACACACACACACGAACGAACGCACGCACGTACGCACGAACGCACGCACGTACGCACGCACGTACGCACGCACGCACACGCACGCACGCACACGCACGCACACGCACGCACGCACACACACACACACACACACACACACACACACACACATACACGCGCGCGCGAGCATGTGCAAGAAAATTAATTAAAAACATTTAGTGTGTGAATCAATGAACTCTTGCTCGGTTTTGAAGAAACTTCCCAAAGTTTAAAAGAAGACGATTGATAATTTGAAAATCCTTTTAATGTAGACCTAATTAGAAGAAGAATCTGATTGACTGGTTAACATTGGGATGTTCAGGTAGGTAGGTAGATAGGGACAGGCTTCAGCCTTCAAGCCTCGCGGCTTATGAAACGTCCCATCCATTTGAAATTTATTTTACATGTTTACTTATTGCATGCGGTAAAAAATACGATTTCAAATCAATCATCAAAATAAAAATATATTTGACTAAAAATTGTGTTACTGTCCAGGATAATTTTTATTTGATTAGTTGATTGTGCTCTTTTAAAGTTAGGTGGCAGTGAGTTCCAGAGGTTAGCAACACGGTTACTAAAACAATGTTTTCGTTTGTTAGTATTATAACGTTGAATCTGTACCTTACCTTCTTGATTTCTAGTTTTACTGTACGTAGACACTGAAAATAGAGACTCAAAACTTATATCATCTAAATTATTATAGATTTTATATACCCGAATGAGATCTCTTACACGTCTTCCTTTTAATGAATGTAAATTTAACAAGTTTAACCTCTCTTGATAGTTTAAATCTCTACAACATTTAACAGTTTTTGTTGCCCTCCTCTTCACTCTTTCAATAGCCACTGACTGTCGCTTCAGGTAAGGGTACCATATTGTATTGCCGTATTCCAGATGTGGACGGACCATAGACTTGCATAACAATAAAAATGTTTCCTTGTTTAGATAAGTGAAAGTTCTTTTGATTAACCCTAACATTTTGTTAGCTTTGTTAATAGCCTTTTGAATGTGAGTATCAAATGAGAGCAAATTATAAAAAATAACTCCTAGGTCTTTCTCTTCTGCACATGGTGTTATATTTTGCACATCAAGCTTCATACTATATTCAAGCTCGGCATTGTTTTTTCCTATATGCATTACTTTACACTTAGACACATTAAAATCTAAATTCCATTCATCTGACCATTTCTGTAAATTTTCTAAGTCTTTTTGGATTATATTATGTTCTGATGTCTGATTATAGATCTTAGTGTCATCAGCAAATATTTTACATGTACTTTGAATATAATTTGGTAAATCATTTATGAAGATAGTAAATAAAACTGGCCCGAGGATACTGCCCTGAGGAATACCACTAATTACATCAGTGTTTGTAGAGTATGTTGAGCCCACACGTACTTTTTGTTTTCTTCCAGTTAGAAATGTCCTAATCCAGTCTAATAGACTGTCACAAAGTAACCTTTCATGAGGAACGGAATGAAAAGTTTTTTTAAGATCAAGGTAAATAATGTTTAATGAACAGGCGTTGTCTAAAATACTCGTAAAATCGTCCATTACCTCTAAAAGTTGTGTTATACATGACCTTTTCTTTCGGAAACCATGTTGGCATTTTGCGTATAAGCCATTATCTGTCATATGGAAACGAACTGATCTCTGATAAGTGACTAATACCTTACAAGCAACACAAGTTAAGATAACAGGTCTATAGTTCCCAGGCTCTGATTTGGTTCATGTTTTAAAGATAGCAGTTACGTTAGCAATGTTCCACTCATCAGGAACAACATTTGTCTCTAGAGAATTATTAAAGAGCATACACTGTGGTTGTGAAAGTTCATTAGGCCCTACTAAGTTCTTTTAAAACTTTTGGTGGAATACCATCTGGTCCTTGGGCTTTAGTTTGACTTAAATGATTTCGTTTTTCTTGTACAGCCTCTGGGGTTACTCTCATGTCAGAGATACCGACACCGTTTGAATAAGAACGTCTTTGTAAGTTAGGTAAAGTTTGCTTGTCTTCCCTTGTAAAGACACTTGAAAAGAAATTACTTAAAGTATGAGCCTTCTGAGAGTCGGTAACAATAAAAGTTCTCTTTTCATCAATTAATGTACTTATTTCTGTATTAGTTTTAGTTTTCTCCTGAATATATTTCCAAAACTGCTTTGGATTACACTTACAATCATGGGCAATCTTTCTTTCGTGATTTTTCTTGGCCTTTTTAGCTGCTTTATTACACCTGTTTCTAATGTTAATATAATACAGGTACCTGTGTCCCTTTTTGGTTTTAGAAACCTCTTATATGCTTTGATTTTCTTTTTTTTATCAGTTTCAATCCATGTTTAGTTATCCATAGGGGATTTCTTTGCTTAGACGTTTTTCACTTTAGGTATGAATTTATCCATTAGTCCAGTAACTAATACTTTCATTTTATTCCATGAAGTATTAACATCATTTTCTATAATATCTGTCCAATTTATACTGTTTAGGGACTCTTGTATTCCATTATAGACATCTTTATTTAAACAAAACATATACTGCCTCTTTTGAACAATTTTCTTTTTTTGCACACAAGTACATCATGATCACTCTTACCAAGTGGGTCACAGTGAATGATGTCCGACACTAAATTATTATTTACAAGAACAAAATCACACGCACGCACGCACGTACGCACGCACGCACGCACGCACGCACACACACGCACACACACGCACACACACGCACACACACACACACACACACACACAAAGCACACACACACACTCTGTCATCAAATATCACGTTCACTGTTCACAGTGCTCAATGTTCCCACGTTCCAGACAACCTCACCAACAAGACTGAAGTACACCAGACTTACTGTTCCCATCTTATCCTATTTTTGGGTTTTTTCCTTAAAAGTGCTATTATTCTTTAAAAAAGATGTCATTTGTCTCAGAATTGTTTCCTTTTTCCGTAATCGATTCAAACCACCAATTCAAGTTCACCATTGCTCACTATTAAGTATTACCCATGTTTACTTTCAATGCCCATTTTGATTCTTTTTCAATGATTTCATGTGCCAATGTTTGTTCATTGTTTTGACTGGATTGTTTTGATGTCAGTGTTTCTTTGCCTGATGCATGGTGGGAGTGTGGGAGTGAGTGGGAGCAAAGGCTGCAAAGAAGGAAACAAGCTATTGGACTGCTGGTCTCGGATTCTGCGACGCCACTGTACGGCCCAGAAGATGGGACAGCAAAAAAAGAAGAAAAAGCCCATAATAACGAATATGAAGTCAATACACATCATATAACCCATAGGGAAGACGGGGTAAAAAGCGCATGGGCGGGTAAGAAGCCCACCCCAATTATCTCATGAAATAAAGAAAATTTCAGTCAAATTTGCCCATGAGACGAATGCTAGACATTAACGCTCATCTCATGGGCAAAATGAGACAGAAATTTGCTTCATTTCATGAGATAATTGGGGTGGGCTTCTTACCCGCCCATGCGCGTTTTACCCCGTCTTCCCCTATAATATATAATAGGGCTTTAATATTATTTGAAGGCTTTAAGTTCGATGGTTTGAAGTGACTTTATGTTGGTTTTAGTTAGGTTGCAAAATGCCTCCAATGTTAGGCGGCTACGGACTAGGGCTTTAACTAAATATATTAAAAATGTGGGGTCCTGAGCCCATTTCTGTTTTGATACTACTTTAATATAATTTAGGGCTTTTGTACTACTCTCACAAATGGATTATTTGTTTAAGTTTTCTTACCCTGTTTATGCACCCTAATAGTGATGAAAGGAATAAATAACATTGACCCTCGCCTGTGTGTGTGTGTGTGTGTGTGTGTGTGTGTGTGTGTGTGTGTGTGTGTGTGTGTGTGTGTGTGTGTGTGTGTGTGTGTGTGTGTGTGTGTTTGTGTGTGTATGTGTGGTGTGTAACATCCCTTAAGGGGCTACACTTATTCCCTCCCTTTATCCAACCCACTCTAACACCCGACAACACAAAAACATAGAAACGAACACCGAAATATGAATCAAGACAGGTTTATTCACCATTCTAAGCAAATCAGTCTACACTCAAAATAAATCGACCAATCAAACATAAGATTAATTAATAACCCCAAAATAATAATAATTATGATCAGTTCTGCCCGTCTTCACGTCTGTCACGCACCAGACAACACAAATCCCAGTTCTCAAGCCTAAGCCTAACGAGGCCTCTAAACCCGAGCAGTCTGTACTACACACACATACAACCACAATGTACTAGAGGGTCCCTCCAGTGCCAGAGTTCCACGTAGTTTGGTGAGATGAAGACCAAGAGGCATGGGGGAAAGGGCAAGGAAGTTCCAGAGTGGGCGAAGTGGACAAGGGAAGTGTGAGGGGACAATCCTGGACCAAGGGAGTTGCAAGGGATTAGGTGGGTGAGGGACTAGGTGGGTGAGGGACTAGGTGGGTGAGGGGAGATCACATCGGTGAGTCCACGACCCCTGTAGTCGGCCAGCACCAACTGCAGCCACGCCAGTACCCATGGACGACGACCCGGAAGGACAAAGGTCTGCAACAACAAATAATTACCTCCCTTTGCTAAGTCACGATTCCCAAATAAAATTAACAAACTTCAAAACAGATATTTAAATCACCTCCTCAGTCTTACTATCCAATTAACCAAAAGGGGTGTCGGAAAGCAATCTTCACTCATAAATCACAATAAAAAATAATATTTAACAGAACCTAAATGTACAAATGAACGTCCTATGATAATGAGCCAGCATTAGCTTCAACAATCGAATCTTCCCATCACGGGTTCTCAAATGATTATCAGCACACAAGCGCCAGTTAATCTCCCATTCACATGTTCATCAAATTAAGATACTAGGCTAAACATGATCTTCGAATAAAATACCAACATTCCAACACTTCAGCAAGTTCCCATTATTAGGCCTACACACTTCGTTCCCACAAATATAACATCACCCCCACCACCCCCACCCGTACACACACACACATGCACACAAGCCCCCCCCCCCCCCCCCCCCCCCCTGCTACACACACACACGCACGCGCGTGCATGCACACAACGCACCCGTACAAGGTTAATCGCCATGACAGCAGTAAAAAGACAAACTAACAAACAACATGGCCAGTCACAAGGAGAGAATGAACACGCTGTCGCATGAAAATAGGTAGCTCGTAAAAATAAGTAGCTCGCTACTATGAGTCTGTATTTGCGACAACCACAAATTTAACTTTTTCTGTACTTTAACCATTTTTATTTTTTATTTTAATTTGTTTACCTAACCCTAACCCTATCCCTAACCCTAGAAAAAAGTGAAATTTGTGGTTCATGCTCAATGTCGCAAATACACACTGTCATAGGTAGCGAGCTACTTATTTTTACGAGCTACCTATTTTCATGCGACACACACTACTGTGTTCAAAACGACGACCACACAGAGCAAAATGTGCACCCAATACTAACTTATTCAAAAATCGTCTCGATAGATCTCCAATTTATTTAATCCTATTTAGATGCTTTGACGAGTAATCGTAGGAAAATTTTGACCGCGAAACCTTGACCAGTATTTGACATAACACTGATTACAAAGATGGGACTATCTAAAAAGCTTGTCAGCTTGTGTTGTCCCTATCTACTACTACTACTACTACTAACACAGAACTTCATGGAGAAGGGGGGAATCAAACCTAGACTCCCACACCTTTCGCCAAACGGCACCCAACAGCACACCAGCTGGAACGGTGACCAGTTTACCATACGAAGGCCAATAGCGGAGTGCTAAAAACTGCCCCGGTTTCAAAGCCGATTCACTCGACAGATATTCACTAACTTAGTAACTAGCACGAAAAACACGAGATTTTCATGACGGACAGGTGACCAATAAAATGCAGGCCTTGCACGCGCAAACCCGCCTACTGACACAGATTTTAGAAAAAGAAATAGCAAAGACAGAGTTGTAGTGACACGAACACACAGATAGCAGATCCTGTAAATGAAATCTTAATTTTTAAAAACTAGAATTATCTCACATAGTGCACATTTCGATCAAACGGGCATTTCATTTTTAGGTTTAGTGTGCTTAACAGTTGTTGACCATAAAATACATACGTAATGATAAATAAGGTATTTGAAAGAAAACCTTGATAAGCAGCACAAAGCAATGCATGCACATACTTAAATGTCCACAATTATTTCCGTTTTCTTGCAAAACCTTCTTTTACCTCAATATTCGTGTTCTCTGTGAATTGATTTGTCATTTTTCTCTATAGAGATTGTCCTTGAAAAATTGGACCCTGACTAAACCATCTCATCGGTAACTTGACCTAACGATACCGTCCACTCTCATAAATTATTATCTAAAACAAGTCGACAGTAGCATCCATGATTGTCAAAACATCGGACGGCACTTTCTTTTGTTAAAAGATAAGCGTTAAAAATATTGCTTTAAAACGACAGCTAAAAATGAATAGAAACAAGACGACGGCCTTCAACATAACGCAATCATCTTCAGATTATACAGATGATTGCGATTGGTGGGAGAGTTTCAATATAGATGATAGCATCGATAATGATGAAACACAACAGATGAAGACGACATATACACATTGACGATGAAGAAGCAGAAAACGAAGATGACAGGCGATAAATGATTTGAAGTTATGCGAAAAATACATATATACAAGTATTAAAAATGACGGGGCAGTGATTGCAATACGACTGGTACTGAACATTGACAACAACGCAGAATGATGACAACATACAGTTGACGCTTACAATTACAATACAAAAGGTAGCAATATTATTAAGCAAGATATTCAACTTTTAACATTATTTTTTAGCTGATATAAAAACAAAATACAGGAAGAGAGTTCTTACTCAAGGCCATTCCTGTATTTAATAAAACTTTTGCATAAAACCCATAGTTCTAAATTCAAGTGTTAGCTTTGGGCATACACGACCACTGTTCTAATACTGTTACTAACCCCTGTTTTATTATCTTCAACGAGTTTTGATGTCGTTAACAATCCTTATCCCTCTTTTCTGTTCCTATTTTCAGTAAATATGAAAGTAAACACCTTCAGCTTTATTGTCGCTAATTATACTTATCCCTCTATGTCCCTTTTCCAGTAGATATGGAAGAATACCCTGGATAACTTCAGCTTTGTTGTTGCTAAGTAATTGTGTCACTGAGTTATGTTCCATTTTAATAGATTTTGAGTGAATGCCCTGGAGAACTTCATAAACTGGTGACAAAGAAGCTAGAGTGGTGGTGGTGGCTGAGGGTGAAGTCTTCCATACTGTAGGCTCGGGGTTGTTCTTTGTTTCGATCCTCTTTCCAACAACCACACCAGTCGACAGGAACCCTCCACTTCACCAGTCCTCGACACAGGCTGTCTGTTGACACAGACATTTGAAACATTTTGTCAAAAGAAAAATGTTGT
>JAGGCT020001054.1:15000-25000 GCA_017654935.2 Phymorhynchus buccinoides | reverse complement strand
TCACACACATCATTCACGAATCAAGAACTTTAATCCTTTGCCCTCTTTTGAGGCATTGAGGATGAAACAACAAAATTATAAAATTTCAAGCAAGGCATGACAATTTATGTTGAACATTCAATAGCACACACACACACACACATTTTATTTCTCTCTCTCTCTCTCTCTCTGTCTTTCGCCGGGATGTGTCAAAGGTCATTGAACTTGTAACCAGTCTAGAATGATCAAGTACTATCATGACCTGACCTTCACCTTGTGCTAATGCCTCTGAGTTTCAAGTGATGGATTTTTTTTTCTAACCCAATGCTTGTCCTGTCTATTTATGGAAGACGGGACCGGGGTTATGTGAGCGAATGGAGGGGGTGGGGGGTAGAGAGAGAGAGAGAGAGAAAGAAAGAGAGAGAGAGCGCCATTCAGATAAGGCTGACATTGACTTTGGGCTGACATGCCTAATTCGTATGGGTCTGCAGTAGACCGGCTTTTCGGCTGGGTGAAATTGGAGACGGGCTCACGCACTCAGCAGATTTATAGTGCGTCTCATAACCCTCGAAGGATGGTGAGGGGGGGGGGGGGGGGGGCAGTGGAGATTACAAGGGGATGTATTATTACAAAATCGGGACTTTACTGGTTTAGCACTGCCTCCGGGCATTGCCTCCACTGGCTCCAGTATTGTTCAATACTGCCATGGGGTTAAAACTGCCACGGGAATTAACTGCCACAGGGCGATTGCTAGTGTCTGATTAAATTTTTAACACTGGCATGCTTTGTCTTACTGCTTTCTGCAAGAGCCAGGACATTGATTTTTCTTGTCTCAGGACAAATTGTCCTACTATCAATTTTTGATCCTCGGTACATCACTGATTGAGTCGGCACACAAAATAGGCTCTAAATTACTGGAATTAAAAAAAAAATTAAACAGGTTCAAAAATTCTCCGTATTTGACGGGGAAAATCTGGTTTTGACCGAAAAAAAGAGTGAAAGCACTGAAACTATCCGGTAAGGGTGAGAGAGGGCATTTCAGCCTGACAGGCTGTTTTCTGTTCAGCAAAGCAAACATTAGCAGACCTGCCTACCCATACGATTTTTCCGTATTTTGTACACAATTTTGAGCCACAGTACGGCAGTACAGTAAATGGAAAATTAATACGGCAAAAATTTGAACTTAAGGTCTTCTAAGACCGGTCAAAATCAAATTTTTTTTTGTCATTTCGCATGGCGGTTTAATGTAATGTTCTGTTTTTGGGTCTTCTTGCAAAATATGGAATTTTGAGAAAAAGTACGGAATTTTATTTCGTGGAGTACCTAAAAGAGAAATTGGGGGTAGGCAGGTCTGCATTAGCCTTTTGTCCACAATCACACAGCTCATAGGCTATCGCTTAATCACACACATATACACGCGCACAAACTATGCCTGTTATCAGAGCTATCTGCTCGTATTATGAAAAATTGCCGTCACAGTTAAAATGAAAACAGACAGGACAGCTTTGTCCTGGCCGTCTCCGAAAACACACAGTTACCGGTCAATTTGTCTTTTTTATGAACTCGTCTTGATGTGCAAGTCAATCGTCCTCTATTCCTTTCGTTTCGTCCACTGGTTCATTCGTTTATTAGTAAAAGCATGCACATGGACGAGTTGGCCACAACGAGGACGATTTCACTCATAGGCGAGTTGGAAAAATGATGCATTAACCGTTTTCTTACCGGAACTTGAACTGTGTCGTCTGCTGTCTACTGTTTTGCTTCAAACTAATATTAAAGCCTGTGATAAGGATTAATGAGTAGTTATTGTGACTTCTGGTGTTGTTGCCAACTGTCTCTGTCAGTCTTGATACTGAATTGCCGTATGTCGCCGTTCTGAACCTAGCTGCCGATAGTCTACCTGTACTGAGATCAAACATTCTGGATGATCAAACTTCTATTGTTTGAAGTTGATTGTCAATGTCATGACTTGCGGTGGTATTTTCTTCTTTTTCATCAAGATCGAGACCGTGTTCTGAGTTAACTTATATTCAGTTTTGGTAACGCTAAGGCCGCAGCATTAGACAAATAGGCTAATGGTCACTTTATGGTAAAATGGGAACAGGTAAAAATGGTCTCAGGACGGACAATTTTTGACCTCGTCTGTTAACGGGACGGATAAAAGTAAAATCTAGCGGAACCCGTGATTAAATGGAGGGTTCTATGGATATTTGAGACTGACAGGGTTTTCTGGTGGTTTTTTTTAACATTTAAAAAACCAACCTGCATCAGGTGAAATTTTGTTGCATTTCGTGAAGCACTAGCCTGAAATCCATTGCGTCCATTTGGAGTTATCCACATCTGTATGTAAGAATTAACACTGAATGAATGCCTACTTCATTCAACAATTGGTGAAGCAAATACTATTTCTAGGTGGCAATACTATTTGCTTCACATGGAGAAATTGAAATTTTGAATTTCACCCCCAAAACAGCCGTTCAAAGCAACATCCAAAACAGCCGTTCAAAGCAACATCGTGAATGTTAAGTCCGCCATTTTGTTTTACTTTTGGTACCATTTCCGACACTTGTTTTAGGTGAATTTGCAACAGTGGCCGGTGGCAATTGTTGAAGGAAGTAGCTCAAAACTGGCAAAAGTGATTATAGGCAATGAATGATATAGCCCTATCCCTTACCCGATTCAAGACTTGACGTTTTGTTTATCTTCATTTGTGTGTTTTTTTGTTTTGTTTTCCAGTGGAGAAAGAAGCGAATGAGGAGGTTGAAGCGCAAAAGGAGAAAGATGAGGGCAAGGTTAGTATAATATTGTGGCGTTTGAAACATTTCTTATTGTTTTACCAGTTATTTCTTATGACCCAGCACCACGAAAGCGACATTTAAGTGTCAAACTGACTATTCTGAGAAAATTTCACTTTTGAAAACTTCAGACAAGTTTTTCTTTCTAATGATACAAGAACCATCCTTGTATCTTTTTCCAGTCCAGAGTTATGAGCATTTGAAGTTAGTAATAGGGTGACTGTCAGCAATTTTGAGAAAACAGTCTAGCCTAGCTGAAGAAAATGCACTGAATGAACTACTTGCTTTAAAGCACTTATAAGACCATTTCGAGGGGTGAATGCCAGAACTGTCTATCTGTGTTCTTTATTCCTTTTGAGATAGACCGTTCTGGCAGGCACCCCTCGATTTAGAGACCATATTAAAGATTGTCCTTTATAAATATGTAAGGTAAGATGTTAGAGAATACAAAAACAGCCATAACTCAAAATGTACCCAAAAAATGAGATGTTTGACTTTCCAAGCCTGTCATGAGAAACTAGCCCAGCGACTTACTGTCTGTTTCGTGGTGCTGGGTCACACATAGTTATGCCTGTCTGTGGACTCCTCCAGAACCCTCTATGCCACAAGTGAAGGAGTCCCTGGAGCCCTGGTGGTTTATGACTGATGGCCAGATAGCACAGGGGGCAGATGGCATTCCGACAGGATGAGCTAAAATTTGTTTATTATAGTGGAGAAACCTAGCCCAGGGTGCATACCCACTCTCGGGCCAAAGGGATTTGAGGACAGCTGGCATTGGGGAAGGTCCAGAAACTGAAAGGGCCAGCCAATCCCTTTGGCTGCAGCACTAGAGCCGGTGCATATGCCCCCTAGTTTGAGAGTCAGTCTTCCACAAAACACTAAGCTGTACCATGATTTTCCAATTGTGTTGAAAATCATTGTACAGCTCTACCCGGCTAATGTCAACCAGTGATAAATTGATAAAATTCATTTGAGTAAAGCCTAAATAACTAAGAATAAGTAAGATGCATGAAATTTCACTGTGAAAATAATACAAGATGGAAATGTACCAACCTTCGAAATTTTACGCAATTCCTGCAACAGTTCATAGAATATTGTGATAGAAAAAAGAAATGGGAAATGTTAAAAGATCTAGGTCATTAATACTATATAATATATATATATAATAGGGCAGTAAAAAAGAAAAAAGAACCTTGTGTGTGTGCGTGTTTTGCTTTGTACATGCGTTGTTGCTGTCATTTGTAAATTCTATTTTTTGTTTATTTAAGTTGATGAAATTATGCATGTGTGAGCGCTACCAGCTCTGGACGTGTTTTGACTGATTTTGTTTTCATTTCTTACTCTATGTATGCATTTTCTGTTCAATTTGCCCAATTTTATTTTTTGGCATGTCACATATTGGACCAGTTTTCAGGAGAGAGACCCACATGCGTTGTTGCTGTCATTTGTAAATTCTATTTTTTGTTGTTGATGAGCATTTGATTGTAAAGCCCTTTGGGCTCATTTGAGGTAAAGCGCAATATAAATGTATTAGTCAGGGGCATGTAAGACAAAAACAATGCAAAAACAGCAATAGACACACATCCCTAACTCCCAAGTCAAATGTCACAAGAACACTTGGCTATTTGTATGTGTGTTGTCTGTGGTTAGGCATAAATATTTTTGTAGAAATTAATGTACAATTTTCTGTTTTTGCATTCAGTTTTTGTCTTACATGCCCCTGACTGTAGGCATTGAATTCTGATTCAAATTCTATGACTGAATCAGTAAATGATCCTTGAAGTTTTCTAACAGTATATTCATGACCTTACATCTTTTAAATTGGAATTGAACTTTTAACCATAATTTTTTCCATGTCTGTTGGTGTGCACAATTAACATAATGTTAAATGAGAAGAGTTAATGAAACATGTGACGGTCTTATCATTGATA
Source organism: Phymorhynchus buccinoides (assembly GCA_017654935.2). NCBI lineage: Eukaryota > Metazoa > Mollusca > Gastropoda > Neogastropoda > Raphitomidae > Phymorhynchus > Phymorhynchus buccinoides. Next base: position 20,295 of record JAGGCT020001054.1, on the reverse strand, counting down.
CACTATTTATTTGAAAAGAAAAAAATTGTGTTTTGCTTTTGTTTTCACAGATCGAAGTAGATCACCCTGTCATTGCCTCCTGTGGAATTTCTACAAGGACGAGCCAATCATCAGTCGGCGCTTCCGTGTTGCCGGGGACCACGGCCTGATGTTGATCCCATCCTTCATAGCAGCTGGGGCCAGTCTTCACAAGGATACAACTATGGAGATTCATGTTTTGAAAGACTGTAGCGCAAACAAGAAGTTCGATCGTCGTTTGGCTTTTCTGAATTGGAAATTCTGTGGGCGCATTTTCCTCCCATTAAATGTCTTTTGTTTGTTCGAAAAAGCATTTGTAGGTGTGAGTGGCTTGTGCATGCCTGCGTCTTGTTTACTGTGCTTGGCGTACCATCATACCCATGTCTGGGAAGATCCCTTGTCAGTATTAAAGGCTAATACATGTCATTGTGACCCAGCACCACGGAAGGGACATTAAGTCGCCGGGCTAGTTTCTTACAACAAGCTTAGACAGTCGAACATCAAATTTGATTCATCCATGGTTTGTGAGATGAGTTGCACTATTTCAATGAAATACCTGAGAAAGTAAGGAACATAAACTTGGCGGATGTGATTTAAAACAAAAATATGTTCACAAACGTTTTGCCTGCAAATACAAGACAGACATTTATTAATTACATTCATACAAAAGCTTACAATACAAACACGGAAACTGAAATGGTTATGCAATACAAGTGATCATTCAACTGGTAATTATTAGTAAAATACTGATTGCAAAACCAAAATACTGAAAACGAATTTGACCTGATAAAATATTGCTAGGACTGATAACTGGTTTCAACAGTCTTTAATGTTGTAATTTTCACTGGTTTTTGTGTCCCTAGGACTGTTTCTGACAACAGTTGTAGGGGGGAATATTTGCTGGCCTACTGGTTTTCAAAATTTCTAGTGTAATCACTAATGCCGGCGCCACACGCATAAAATTTTATGGGATGCGATCCGACTGGGCCAAGTGTCATTATTCACATGAAATACTTCCGTTTGAAAATAACTAGGTAAAGGTCAAGATGTGCCACCCCCCCTACATTTCTCGATTAATTGTATTTTTCCGTTATTGCCTTTCTGTATAAAGCTGTATTTTAGGAACATTTTCACCAAATTATCTTTTTGGAATACTAACCCTAACCCTAACCCTAACCCCCACCCTATAAGACTGAAAAACGCAACGAACCACAACTGTGACAAATCGCGGTGTACTGCAGTACATAGTGGGGGGTAGGGTTAGGGATAGGGTTAGTATTCCAAGAAGGTTATTAGCTAAAAATGTTCCTAAAATACAGCTTTATGTATGGTAAGAAAGGCAAAAACGGAAAAATAAAATTAACCGAGAAATGCAGGGGGTGTGGCACATCTTTACGTTTACCTTTACCTAATTCTATTTTCGCTCATTATACTCCAGCAGACCCAATACATTAATTTCACGTGAATCATGACGCGCATCGTCACAATCGCATCGCATTCAGATCCGAATCGTATGTACTGTAGCAGGCCCTTTAAATGGTATTTACAGACAGAGAGCAATGTTGCAATATTGTTGACTATTTATCAATAATTGATTAGCATAGAACCATCTCAATCAATCAAATCAATTTATTGTCTTCAAACAGAAGAAACTTGTTGCCCAGCTTGCGCATAAAATACAGAATAAATAATAATTCATTAACTGGTCAGTTACACAACATGCATGCGTGCGCGCGCACACACAATGTACACACGCGCATACATGCGCACATAAATGCATGCACACTCGCACACTGCTGCCAACATGGATGCAGCCTTGCCAAAATAATTCATTAGAAAAAAACAACCGAGTGGAAACATTACAAAGCATTAAAAAGAAACAAAAAAATTATTAATTAAAAATGCTTTCGCCGGTCGTCCCCACCCAACCCCTTTCATTTACACCACAGACTCCATTACAAAAACGTTTAGAGCATAAGAAATAATTTAACAATTTAAAGAAATGAAACATGCTGAATCTTTCCAGCCCCCACACATACACCTTCCCTTTTATTTCACATACATACTATAGACACTCGCAACATATATAGCAGCATGAAAAAAATCAAGGCATGAACAAACAGACCCCCACCCCTACCCACCTCTCCTTTTCAACACGCACGCCATATTTATAGGTCTAGGCCTACACTCGCAATTTATTGAGAAAAACAAATTATACGTGCTCACGAATTCCTAAACAATACACGAGCATAAAACGATGAGGCAGAGAGAGAGAACAAACAGAAAACCTCTCCTTTTCAACACGCATACAGGGGGGGGGGGGGGGGGGGGACAGACAGAGCAGTGGCGTAGGAATAGGGGGCGGCTCTCTCCCTCCCTCCTGAGTCCTCTTTCCCTCCCTCCTCTCTTTCTCTGTGTCTGTCTCTCTCTCTCTCTCTCTCTCTCTCTCTCTCTCTCTCTCTCTCTCTCTCAAGTGAACAGAGGGCCTCACGTGAAAGCGCCACCTCCATAAAAGTATCGCCCTTGGGCAACACGAAGAAGCAGTATAAAGCCCCTTTATAGTTGTATTGTTATCATATATTGCTTTATTATCCATCTACTTCATTCCACTGAGAATGGTGAGGTTTTGTTATTTTGGTACCTTAATTCTTTGCTGTTGTTTTGCTTCTGCCCTCACAATCTGCAGAAAATCTCTTCTAATGTTGTAGGTATAGTGGCAGCTGCCCCCTTCCCCTGGCTCAGAGGAGGGGGGGGGGGGGGGGGGGGGGGGGGGGGGGGGGGGGTGCAGACATGCTCCCACTAAAATGAGAGAGAGAGATTCAAAGGCTCCATTTTTCTTTATTAACATTGTTTATTAAAAAAAATCCTGATGCTAAAATTATGTCCGTTCTTAAATGTACAAGTAAGAGACCAATATTGCGAACAAATGTCGACAGTTTGATCTCCGTGTCGTCAATGTTGACAGAACCTGGGAGTTTTAATTGTGTGGTTGGAGGCAACAAGAATCATCTGTGTTATCAGTATTGAGTTGAAGTTTGTTATCCATGTTTTAACAGCAGAAATACACGACTTAGAAGAAGAAATGATCTGATCTAACTGACTCAGTGACCACTCTGCAGGTGGGCAGAAATGTAGGCCCCTACAGATGACTTGTTTATCATCAAAATAATATGACGGAGAAAACGTAACTGCCCATACACGGCAGGTGAACATTACTGGAAGAAAAATATTTTTTTCCCTATCATATCAGCAATTATCTTCAACCTGACGAAATTTGCCGATTAACTGGAAGAAGAAGAAGAAACCAATTAAGCAGACTGATAAGATCCGGACTTCGGCCTTATTCGTCGAACCCAATTAAATCTTCAGTTAGAAACAACAATTAAGTTCCCCCCTCAAAGTGATAATAGGGTTTAACGCCCTCTCTTTGGCCATGTGGGGCATTGGGAATTTACTTTAGATATTAATGAAGGGGGAAAGGGAGGGAGTGACCCGGAGGTTTTCAACACGCCGAGTGAGGGCGAGCCCACTGAAGGAGGTATGGATTCCCCCCTCAAACACCAACCAGTTCAAACAAATAAATATTTCTTTGTTAGTAGAATACACCAACGGAATGGAACCATCCGAATAACAGCACCGTTCAAGCCAACTCCATTGAGGCCTTCAAAAGACAACTATCAATGAACCAACGTCAATAAACCGCCTCTGCGCCGCGGCAATGGTCAACCTATGGCGATATTTTTTTACGCCAGAGGGCAGTCAATGCACTAGGGGCTTATCACGCGATTTTCTTACTTGGGCGTAGTGAGAGAGAGAGTGATGGTAGGACCACTCACTGTCTCTCTCTCTTTCTTTATCCCCAACTAATAATATAGAGAGGATTAGACCCACACGAGCGTCATGCCCTCTGACGTGAGAAAAATCGCACTAAGTCTCTCATTGTCCCCGTCGCAACTATGCCAGAGGCTACTGGATTGTAGCGACGTATTTGAAAGTAAAAATAATGTTCTTTTCACTCATTCAATAACTGAGAGAGAGAGAGAGAGATGGGTTTTACGCCTTCTGGACCAAATGGCCATATGAGGCATTTGAAATTATTATTGTATAAGAAGTCTGGACTATTTTTAGAGATAAAAGATATACAGGGTAAGTTTCTCTAGATAACGGTCGCCGCGCGAATAACGCTTATGGCAAACGGGCCCTAAGAAACACTTTAGAAAACGTTTGCGGAAGAACTTATATTACAAGCTGTTGTCTTATTGGTCATTTAAAAAAAAATGTTAACCAAACTTTAATGGACCAATCAATGTGCATGTATATATGCGTGTGTGCACATGCGCATGCATATGTGTGTGTGCAAGTGGATAAACGTGTGCATTAAAAGAGTTAAGTGGACAATCACTACAACAACAACAGTGATAACGATGAAGATGATGACAATAATAAATAAGTAAAATGGGAACCACCACCACTACCAATACTAATCATATTAGTAATAATAAGAAAAACAAAAATGATGTAAAAGTTGTAAACGTTTTCGGATACACTTGGCTTTTATTTGATTGCGTTGTTTAGATGAACAAAAATAAATGCACTGAAAGGCTGGATTTCTATTTGTGTTTGAAATAAAACCATGCTCAGAAATGGAAAACAAAATTGTCTGCTAGACGTGGCTTTGAGTTGCGTCGAAAGTGGAAATGACGACATAGAACTGGATTGCAAAAGTAAAACAACGGTTTTTCGGAGTCCAACTAAAAATGACTAGGGCTAAAATTGCTCGAAGCGTTACCGTAGCCTAATGCGAACTTGGCATTAAACGGTCGCTATTTTAAAAAACCGGGAATTCCCCATGGTTTACGGCAACACTGATAGGCGACGGTACGAACGAAATAGGATTTTACGCCCTCTGCGGTCTTTCGACCATGTGGGGCATTTTTAAATACAAAGATGGTGGGAACAATACTGGAGGCAATGCCCGGAGGCAGTGCAACACCAGTAAAGTCCCGATTTTTTTAACAATACAGATATGTGTAGCAGTAACCACGCCTCGGTTAAACCTCATCTGCAACCGCCTTCAGAAAGGCGACGTTTTTTTAAATTTCCGTGAATTGATAGGGTTTGCGTTCATTTTTTCCTGGCTGATATTTTAATTTTTTAAAACTTTCCGTGGCATGAAAATAATCCTAAACTGATTATTACCCTATTCCTTACCCAATGAACTACAAAGGTTTGGCGAAAAAAGGCTCCTGATATTTCGGATACGCATGTGGGAGTTAA
>JAGGCT020001054.1:0-10000 GCA_017654935.2 Phymorhynchus buccinoides | reverse complement strand
CCTCTTGTGACCTTTATTTAATATCTCACATAAAGCTCCGGACAGACGGGACGCATTCCCAGAATGTTGAAAACAGCTTGAGCATTCGTTGAGGGATCTATTTTGACATTCCTCAGTCGATCTGACATGGTGTAATAACTGCTGTTTTGGAAAAGATGACTGGTCGACCAAGCGTGTGTGCCAAGGTAGGGCACTTCGAACATTTGGATTAGTCAGGAGCGCATACATTCCCAGTTCTATACATCTAAAACCTTATCGAGAACCCCTCGTACTAATAAAACGCTTTCAGTTGACCAGATACACTATTCGTGGTCAGTGGCCAAAGGTGTGAACAACAATGGAGGAGTTATATGTTGTACCACGGCTCCCCTACGGGCCTGTACTCTGGCTCTGCCTCGGAGGCCTGGCTGTACGCGGACGAGGCGTTAGAAGCCACCGTGGATGGGTGACTGCTCCGAGCACTGGAGGCATGGCTGTCCGCTCTGGATGCAGAGTCGGCCCTGGAATGTCTGGACATGGAAGTGGTTGGGCCGGAGGAGCTGCCCCAGGATTGCCTGGAATGTCTGGACATGGAAGTGGTTGGGCCGGAAGTGCTGCCCCATGATTGCCTGGAATGTCTGGACATGGAACTGGTTGGGCCGGAGGAGCTGCCCCATGATTGCCTGTAGAAGGGGGTGGTTGGCTCGGAGGATAGCATGGAGCTGATGGGATCATGGAAACTGGAAGACCTCACGCTTTTCGACATCCTCCTCAGTGCCTGCAAGTTATCAGTTCTGAAAGGAAAAACAAAACATGAAAAAGGACACACAGATGCCAGCAAGCCCCTATAACCTGAGCACCAGCATTCATCCAATCTTTCAAGCAAGAAACGAAATGTTACTGATCTATCAATACATGTTGACACAGGCTTTGGAAGGCTTTGAGAAAAGCAATATACCTTTGAAATTCAACATTCTGTTTACATTATGAACAAGTTATCTTTCAGAATGTGAATAAAGATCATAACGTGTGTACGCATTGGATAAGGCTATGTCAGACCAATTGACACCAAGGCTACATCACAATATTGCTATGTTATGCATAGTTCTGCGTGGATTGTCTTTAGCCATGGCAAGCTCCTAGCATAACACCCGTCCAAAATCCTCTGAAACTGGAGTGTGGCTGCCCACGCGGCGGGGTAATCAAAAACTGACACACACGTAATGGTCTCATCCCTAGCTGTTGCATTTGTACCATAGTGTTCAATTGCTTTGGCTGTTGAGATGATCCCTGGAGTCTTTTAGCCAGGGAACGACAACAACAACAACAACATAACGTGTGTGCCTATATGTAAGCGTGTGCGTGTGATGTGTTTTAGGATGCGAGTCATTTAGAAAGAGACGACAGCGGAGTATAATTACCTTTTGGACAGCACATCATCTCGTTCTGAAAAAACCCCAAACCATTTATTAGCAACACTCAGCCTGTCAATATTTAACATAGCCAAACAACAAAAACAGAATTATGTAAATGATCACACAAACACACACACAACATTCAACTTCAACTTTGTTTTATTTGTCCTCAAACATACAAGGATAATTGTCTTGCGGACACGTTACACACATGCACAAGAAACTAAACAAATTCTTAAATAACAGCAAATAAATGCATGCGTCAAAATATTTGTTTACAAAAGTGTAGCCAACTCCTCATCCATTCTCTCACATCTAAAAAATATCCCTCCCCCTGAGTTGAAACATTATAGACCCTACCAGAACAACCCTATCCCCTATCCCTCTCTTCTTCTTCTTCTTCTTCTTCTTCTCGTCAATCGGCCACCTTCATCAGGTTGAAGATTTTGCCGATATTGAAAACAAGAAAAGAAAAACGAAGGTCATGCGCATAATCATCATATAGTAATTTAGCAAGTGTCCGTGTGTGTGTGTGTGTGTGTGTGTGTGTGTGTGTGTGTGTGTGTGTGTGTGTGTGTGTGTGTGTGTGTGTGTGTGTCTGAAACACGAAACGGGCCTTATAACTCCGCCGTTTTTCGACCGAATCGCTTCAAATTTGCTGTGAGCCTTAACGGGGCAATGGCAACGGCAACCGAGGTGGCCGTGTCATTTGCGCGGTTTTGCAAATGCGCGAAACGCGCATCCGCCGGCCTTTCGGCGCCCGTATCTCCGGTATTGCTGGGCCGATTGCCTGCGAATTTGGCAGGAAGATGACCGGGGACGGTGCCTATCGGTGTGCCAAACCGGAAGCGAATCGGTTCAGAACCGTGCGCGCTATACGACTCCGCCGTTTCTTAACCGAATCGCTTCAAATTTGCTCTACTCAGCGTTACCAGTACTTGGCGTTACCGTTACTAGGCGTTACCGTTACTAGGCGTTACTGGTACTCGGCGTTGCGCTAGTATACATAAATACACAGACTTGCTCACACCCGTACAGAACACGAGCCCTTGCACACGTCATAGGACAACACCACATTACTTGAACAATATCATTTCACAACAGTTACACTAGATAATGCTATGAACACCATTCGAATTGGTTGGTAATCGTGTTGTGACATCACTGGAACAGTTGAGGTAGAAATGCGGATCAGTCACAAACACACACGCACGTACGCACATGTACACAATGACACGCACACGCACACATACACATAACTCATACCTAAACACAGAGAGAGAGAGAGAGAGAGAGAGAGAGAGAGAGAGAGAGAGAGAGAGAGAGAGAGAGAGAGAGAGAGATGCCACTAACTTCGTTTGTGATATTTGCGCCTGGCAAACAACCCAGCGCCAATGAAGGCTGCGATGCCTGAAATGGACAGAATGACCATCAGGAGAGTCCAGAGGCCTGCAACACCAGAGAGAGAGAGAGAGAGAGAGAGAGAGAGAGACACAAACTCAAAAATATGTTAATGTCAGACCTCCAGCCTATAACATGTTGGGCTTGGTGCGTGCGGCATTGCTAATAACATTGAGGTGCGCATATGCACACATAATGTAATAAATGAAAACAAAACAAATGTGAATATTCTTTCACTTAGCACTAAAATGTTATCCAAATAAATTTTATAATGCATAAGTTCATCTCTTTTTTAAACGCATAAAATATAAACATGGCAACGTCTCTAGTTATGATTGTATTTTCATTGGCAAGAAGACTTTTTAATTGAATGGGATAGTTGTTTCCAACTTGATAATATTTGAAAATATACTTGTCTCTTAGCTTTTTATAGGTAGTGCAATGAATCAAGAAGTGCAACTCGTTTTATATTTGATCGCAGAATGGACAGGTTTTTGGGATATGATTGTCGTATTCCCCAAGGTGAAGGGGTTTACCATGCCCCCTGATTAAACCAAAGTAGGCTAGAAATGTTCCTTAGGACCTACTGAACACGTTACAATTCAGTTGTTCCCAAGAAAGAAACCTCATTCCCACCATGAGTTATAGCCCCTGATGTAAGGGTACTATGTAAGGTCGCCCGGTACGCATTCATCAAAGTACAAGTGATGAACAGTTCATTAAAATGAACAATTAAACAATTCATTGTCATAAAAGTAATGAGTTTAGGTGCAGACCTACTTAAACATGTTTATTGCAGTGCTCAGTGTTTGATAGCTTCACTGCAGTATGTCAGCGATCATCCACTATCGTAATTTTCGCGGCAAAAGTTGTATGTCAATGATGATGCATCAAAAATAAGAGCAAACATTGATTGTTTCAGTTCCATTTCAAACACTACAATATCCCAGGACCATTTCTAAATCATATTTGGGGGTTGTTAGAATTCCTGTTTTGACCCAAGATCAAATGTATCTTCCCTACCCCCTAATCATGAACATTGTACAAGAAAACTGCTCTAAAGCCTAGTGAATACTTTTTGTCTCTTGTGGTATGTGATTCTAAACCTAAGCCTAGTAAGTGTAAAACGAATAAATCTGTCCCCCTAAATATCCATGACCAATTACAGGTTCAGTTCATGTAGCGTTTTACATTTCCCTTCATCAATAAATCTGCCCCCTTAATATAATTACAGGTTCAGTTCATGTAACGTTTTACATTTCCCTTCATCAATAAATCTGTCCCCCTAATATAATTACAGGTTCAGTTCATGATGTAGCGTTTTACATTTCCCTTCATCAATAAATCTGTCCCCCTAATATAATTACAGGTTCAGTTCATGATGTAGCGTTTTACATTTCCCTTCATCAATAAATCTGTCCCCCTAATATAATTACAGGTTCAGTTCATGATGTAACGTTTTACATTTCCCATCATCAATAAATCTGTCCCCCTAATATAATTACAGGTTCAGTTCATGATGTAACGTTTTACATTTCCCATCATCAATAAATCTGTCCCCCTAATATAATTACAGGTTCAGTTCATGATGTAACGTTTTACATTTCCCATCATCAATAAATCCCCCCTAATATAATTACAGGTTCAGTTCATGATGTAACGTTTTACATTTCCCATCATCAATAAATCGGTCCCCCTAAATATAATTACAGGTTCAGTTCATGATGTAACGTTTTACATTTCCCATCATCAATAAATCTGTCCCCCTAATATAATTACAGGTTCAGTTCATGATGTAACGTTTTACATTTCCCATCATCAATAAATCGGTCCCCCTAAATATAATTACAGGTTCAGTTCATGTAGCGTTTTACATTTCCCTTCATCAATAAATCTGTCACTCTTGCTAATGTCTTCGTTTCGGTTTTACCATCTGCAGCAATTAATCTCTGTTTGACTTTGACAAATCTTATTTCTTTATATATTAACACTCTGACTTTGAAAGTGTTTTTTCCTGTACATATTAACACATATTATATGTACCCAGTGGCTGATCGTAGGACCCGGGGATCCTGCCATCACATCCAACACCGTTTCAGTCAACGAAAGCTACCTAAGGTTTTCTATTGTTTGAAAAGTGTTTGGAACCATCGTTAACGTTGTGCACACAATAACTGCAGACTATTTTGCTTTATACCACCTTGAAATTTACCAGTGATGTTGCTCTCATAAAATCAGAGAAAGAGACAACGCGGGTCTAAATGTTGTTTTGCTTAAGGCCACCAATCAGTTAAGTAAAACAATTCAAAAAACAATTCACCACCTCTTTCCTTCGACATATATAAATACGACCTTCAACACGATTGTATGTCGTGATAAGCCACCCCCACCCCCACCCCGGGGAAGAAGAATTACGGACTTCTGATACACAAGATCTCCAAGCAGCACCTGATCATGCCCTGACTCGACGATACCAAAGACATTAGAAAGTAATGATGCATGCGGTGAACTGTTCCCTCCCCAACCGACGGCTTTTGGTGACAATGCTCCTGTTATGCATTCCCCCCAATCACGGACCCCCTTATTGGCTGCAAATCCTTCTGGTTTTTGTCCTCTTCAACCAACATCACCTGATCCGGCTGATCCCTCCCAGCAGGTTGGTCCTTGCCAGGACTCTGCCCAGAGTGAGGAAGAGCTGTCGTGCCTTTTGACCTGGAAAGCCAGACTCCAGTGAATGAGTCCTGCCATCTTGCATTGTCCGTGGCTGCCCTGACTCCCAAGTGGACAGACCTCATCCTCCTTATCAGCAGCAGTCTACTCCGGCAAATAGGGAAATGACAGGCAACAATGTTGAAGGCCTTCCTGCTTCCCAGCAAAGCACTATGATTACCAGTGTAACTCATGCTAATAACACCTCAAAGCCGACACCCCCCAAAGCCCCAATCACACGTAGACACACCAAGTCTAAAAGCAAACAAACCAGACTCAATGACAAAAGCAAACAAACAAAACTGACTGACAAGTTTAATTTGAGGAACAGTAGCAACACTCCTGTTAAGAATTCTGATAAACAGGGATTTGGCCGAACCGTTACAGCACATAATCAGTCCAAAAAAAAATCTGTTAGGCCATCTATCGATTGCTTCCTGGAATGCTAGACTCTAATGGTTTGGCTAACACATTAGCAAATACAGATTTTCTATATTTTGTACAGTTTTGGTATTGTCTGTTTGATTGAAACTTTTTTGGATGATTTGTTTGACTTAGACAATTATTTCAAAATTATATTAAATTTAGAACAAAAGCCATTAAACATACAGTTATGGGTCGAAGATATGGTGGACTGCTCTTACTTGTAAATAAAGTGCTCAATAAATTTATCACATTCATAGAAGTCACGATTGAACATGTGATTTGCGTCAAAGTTTCTAAAGATTTGCTACAAAGGAACCAAAACATTTTGTTATTATTTGTTTACATTCCACCCACTGGTTCAGTGTTTTATCAGACATATAATACTGTGTGTCACATTGACTCCGTGGAAAACTGCATCCTGGACTTACTTGATCGTTACCCACAAGCTCAAATGATATGATATGGTGACTTTAATGCAAGAACTGCAGATATCCAAGTGAATCTGCATCAAAGTGATCTATTTATTGACCATGCTCACTCAGAAGATTTATTCATGAAAACGCGTTTATCAAATGATCCGACACTAAATGCTTTTGGAGAGCATCTCTTAAATCTATGTGATTGCTTTGATTTTTACATTCTTATTGGCTGCAATAATGGCATATTTAGAAATGATTTCACTTTTATATCTACTCATGGTTCCAGTGTAATTGATTATTGCCTTGTTTCAAGTGACCTATTGCCAAATACTGTTAATTTTGTTGTAGGTAGTGGGGTTGAATCTGAACACATGCCAATTTTAGGTAATACTCCATCATCACTTTCTTCCAACCGTAAAAATTTAACTACTGTATGGAAAAAATATAAGATTGATGCTTTCTTAATAACAAAACAACCATCTTAATTTCCAATAACATTGAATATGCCACCTCATTGATCAACACTTGCATTAACAAAGCTTTGTACGAGTTTACTAACTGTTTAATGAATGCCAGTGCTTGTATGCGTCAAACTATGTCCTTTAACACCATGCCTGCAGGTAAGTCTTGGTTTGACACAGATTGTCAAGAAAACAAAGTAAACGTTCGAAAAGCCTTAGTCATTTCCAAGAGATCTGGTTACCCATCTGACGAACAGGCTTACTTGCAGGCAAGAAGAGATTATAATCAACTTAAGAACTTCAAAACTCGTAACTTCAAAACAGAGCGCATAAGCTGTTTGATGGAAATAGCCAATGATTCTAAGGTCTTCTGGTCTGAGATGAACAACTATCGCAGACGTTCTCCTATGAGTAGCTCCATTGCTCAGAATGAATGGTATGATCACTTTGAACATTTATTAAACGCTGGCTTTACTCACAGTCATAGCCATCCTTCTTTGGAGACTACAGATACAGTATTGGACCCCGTTTTAGTTGGAGATATAACTGCCGAGGAAGTGAAAAGAGCGATCCAGAGTCTTAAGATTGGCAAAGCAGCAGGCCCAGATGGTCTTATCAGTGAAGTTATCAAAGCTTCAGGAGATGAAATAGTTCCCTTTCTTGCCACGTATTTTAGCAAAATATATCTTTTTCTACTACTGACCATATTTTCACACTGTATGCTTGTATTGAGAAACATTTGTTAAAGAATAACAAATTCGGTTTCATTTATTGATTTTAGTAAAGCTTTTGATAAGAGTACATATTACTAAGGACTGGTGTAAATGGTAGAATGCTTAACATTTAAAAAAAATGTATGCTACAATCAAGTCGTATATTAGATGTGGTAATTCTTACACATATTACTTTAAATGCTTACAGGGTCTTAAGCAGGGCTGCTCTCTTAGTCCAACTTTATTTTCAATTTTCATCAATGAGCTTGCTCATGATATGTTTTCTAAAGGGAAACATGGTGTGCAGTTCTCTCCAAATGATATTAAAATTTTCTTACTTTTGTTCGCAGATGATATTGCATTGATGTCCTCTACAATAGCAGGTTTGCAAAATCAAATTAATGTTCTTTATGACTGTGCACAAAGGTTATGTTTGGAAGTCAATTTGGACAAAAGTAAAATTATGGTCTTTCGTAAAGGGGGATATTTGGGGTCGAAAGAGCGCTGGTTCTTTGGTAGTAATCAATTAGAGTGTGTGAACACCTACAAATATTTGGGTGGTACCCTTTCTACAAAGTTAAGCTTTGATATTGCCACTGGTTATGATCACGTTGTTAAAGCCAAGAAAGCTACTTTTGAAATCCTAAAAACATTAAGAAAGCTAAGTTGTTTTTCCCCTAAACTTTTCTTTAGATTGTTCGATGCCCAGGTTGTACCCTCACTTTTATATGGATCAGAGCTATGGGGCTTCAAACCCCGTGAATCTATTGAAAAAGTACATTTAAAAGCATGTAAATTACTACTAAATGTTCCTTCTTTTACTCCAAATGACATGGTATATGGCGAATTGGGTCGATACCCATTATTTGTTATTTCCGCTAGTAGATGTATGCAATTTAGGTTTGGTCTCCTCAAGCAGCCCTCAACGAGGTACTCCAGGAAAGCATATGATATGTTGCTTGTTGTACAAGATAAAAATAAGAAAGTTCAAAATTGGGTATCACACTTAAAAAATATTCTTTGTTCAAATGGCTTTGGGTATGTTTGGATGTATGGATGTATGGTGAAGTTGGTGATGAGAAATACTTTCTTCGCATATCTAAAGATCGCTAAATAAGTTGCTTCTGTCAGCATTGGTATTCACACATATCAGAAAGTAACCGCTTTGAACTTTATTATTCTTTCAAGAATATCTTTGAACGGGAAAGATATCTCGAATTCATCAATAATAGGATATTCGTAACTACCTAGGTGCGTTTCAGGATGGGTGTTTCTCCTGTAAATAGTCATACTTTTCGTTTTCGTTTTTCGTCTTCAGAACAACCTGGTTGTCCTTTGTGTGATGCTGTGTGTGAAAACGAATTTCATGTGCTATTTGAATGCACACGTTACAGTAATCTAAGATTTAGATATTCCATCATGAGTCCAGGGATCCATTTGTCAAAGCATGATCAGTGCGCAATAATTCTTAACTGTGATCTTGACAGCCAACTTAAGTTATCTAAATTTATTTTTCTTGCATTTAAACGTAGAGTTAATGATTAATTCTATGAGTATAGTTGCAAAACTTTTCGAATGTGATTTATTTGACTGTCATTCTAAGTATTCCTGTTTTTATGTTTACTAGTGTATGTACTTCTTATTCCTTATGTTTCTGATGTATGCTTGTAGGTAATGCATGCATGTTCTTATTTTGCTTATTATTCATTCAATAATTATTTCTTTAATCACTAATTTCATTTCCTTAATCCTTGCTTTTGTTCTACCTGAATTGTAACGGGTCACGGGCCTATATGCATTTTAAAAAAACCATTTGTCATTTCTCTCTCTCTCTCTCTCTCTCTCTCTCTCTCTCTCTCTCTCTCTCTCTCTCTCTCTCTCTCTCTCTCTCTCTCTCTCTCTCTCTCTCTCTCTCTCTCTCTCTCTCTCTCTCTCTCTCTCTCTCTCTCTCTCTCTCTTATGTCTCCTAAATTTCTCTCCGATATTACTACCCCCTACAACTTTGGTTTCTCCAACTACTTCATTTATTTCTTGGAAACATTTTACATCTTCTTGGGGGAAAACTAGATCTGTGACGAATGCATGAAAAACAAATTAATTATTGTAAATATTTATGCTGGTCAAGAAAATGCTTTATTGAATTCAGGTGAAAACTGAAGAGACAGACGAGATAGAGAGAAACAATGCTTTATTGGGTTCAGGTGAAAACTGAAGAGACAGACGAGATAGAGAGAAAACAATGCTTTATTGGGTTCAGGAGAAAACTGAAGAGATAGACGAGATAGAGAGATAACAATGCTTTATTGGCCCGTGTTCAGGTGAAAACTAAAGAGATAGACGAGATAGAGAGAGAACAATGCTTTATTGGGTCCAGGTGAAAACTGAAGAGATAGAGAGAAAATAATGCTTTATTGGGATCAGGTGAAAACTGAAGAGACAGACGAGATAGAGAGAAAACAATGCTTTTTTGGGTTCAG